>CM033397.1:39236803-39411784 GCA_019426215.1 Buddleja alternifolia | reverse complement strand
CCCTATATATTACACGCCATCTTTCTCTCATTTCTTCTCTCATTGGGCCCTCAAGTATTACATTCTCCACAAAATCAGATTTATCCCCCGGTTTCATCCTCATTTAATCTACCAAAAACCGTTCAAGAAACCATTTGAAAGGAAAGGCTTAACACCCAACAGGAAACCATTTCCCCAAAGCATTTTAGGCACAGAAATTTCCAGCACTGGCAGGTGCTGGTATTCTCAACGTTTTTGAGGGGACGAAATAGATTTCCAAAGGATTGGGACTCCTTATTCAAAAGCGTCACAGAGGAACGCACAAGTATGTGGAGTCCGATTTTGTCAATTGAGTCCATATATTCCAGAATCAGACATGCAAACTCTACATCAGGTGCCCGGTTTTCAACTGCAGCAACATGTCTCCACTTTTGTTTGCCAGAAACCATGCTTCTAGTGATTTGATCATGCATGCAATCCCACCATTGGAAACCTATGTTCGTGTAGATGATGTTACTGGTAAGTTTTAATGGTTTCGGTTATGGGATAGTTCATAATTGTTAGTCAAAGAATCATTGCCACTACCCGGGTTTTTAACCCAGAATCTGCCTCTCATTTCGTTTCCCCTGAAATGCTACTTATGATGGTCCAATTCCTTATCCAAGACCACCTATAGAATCCTTTTGAGTGTAGATTCGTTTACTTGAGTATTTCGTTGAATAACGCTTGGTTAAATGTCCATAAATTGCCAGGGAATTATCATTGCCACTGCCTAGTCTCCAATTTCAGAAATGTTCATTTGAATTGTTGCCCATAAAACATCATTACCCTATTTTTATTGTACATGCAATACCCCATTAGATGGCCCTATAAGATTAGATGTTAATTACGGTGGAATCACTCAAATCCATGGGCTAATGTGACCGGAAAGTGGAATGTTTGCAGGCTGCCAGGAAGTAATCAGAAATTGACAGTCTTGGTTGTTGACTTCAAAGACATGATTCACCAAATATTGGCCACTCTTGGAGATGAGGTTTTTACACAGGTTAAGATAAGTTCATGGAGAATCTATGAGTAATAAGTTTTAGTGTTGGATGTGACATTAAAGGGATGAAAAAGTGGTAAGAGCAGAGACGCGCGATGTCGGTGGGGGTGCATGGTGGATCTA
This sequence comes from Buddleja alternifolia, assembly GCA_019426215.1. Taxonomy (NCBI): domain Eukaryota; kingdom Viridiplantae; phylum Streptophyta; class Magnoliopsida; order Lamiales; family Scrophulariaceae; genus Buddleja; species Buddleja alternifolia. The sequence continues at coordinate 39,410,637 of CM033397.1, read as the reverse complement.
ATTGAAGTAATGTTGTTCCCGATCAACAATGGAGTTTCGATATTCTGGACCCGACTTTAGTTTGCATCTTGACTACTGGGTAAACTTTGGGTAAGATGGCTTAGCTTAACCTTTGGTAATTCATGTGAGCAATCGAATCATATTGAATCGGTATTTTCTAGAGACTTGTATTCCGATCATACTATTGATTACATCCTTTTTTGGAATAGGGGCTTGCTTTATGAGACATTGTGAGGAAACTTGGTTGGACAAGTTGGTAGTGTTGGAGATTGGGACGATCATGATTAGCTCGGAAGAGTAATGTGAGTTGCCTCTCAAAATTATAGTTATATGTCTTTCAAAACTGGAAGGAACACGTCGTGTATATATATATATATATATACTTTCGTCATGCTTTGAATACTTGACCTAAAAATGAGTTTCAACACTTTCAAATCAAATCAAGGACTCATTTATATCACCAATTCTTGGCACCAACTATTACCTGCATGGATGTTTCAAACACGTATCTTGCAAATGTAATTTTTCAGGCATGTTTTGTGAAAATGGATTCTAGGAAAACATTCTTTTAAGGAAATTCTGAAAAACTATTCGCTCGATGAATATTTCATCGTGAGCTAAAATGCTTCATTGCATCATTCGTGACATACGTGATTGCATACTTATTTCGGATGCATAAGTTTTACAAGAATGATTTCAACTAAACATCGATTTTATGATTTCGTGAGATTACTCCATCATTGGTCTTGTATCGTGATCATTTGTCGTGATGGTGTTCTTGTGACGTGTTGCATCTGACGTGGTTGTGTTGGGCCCAAGGTCGGGCGATGGATAGGGCAGGGTTCGGCCGGTCAAGCATGGGCTTGCGGTCTTAAACAGTTCCCGCTATCCACGTCCAGATCCATGCACCTAGGACGGAGTGCTCTGAGGGTGCATGGGTCATTTATCGTGTGGCATACTCCGGATATGACCAAATCGGGCATCGCGAGCCTGCGTGGGGAGGTATAAGGTGATGGCTTTTAAGCCGCGTGTTCAGGGGTGATAAGGAAGAAGCAGCGGGACCCAAAGTGCTATGGGTAAATCATCGGACGCGATGGTATTTCTAACATGGCCCCCTACTGCTTAAGCGTGACGTGTACATGTTACTTAAACATGTCTTGTACGTGATACTTGCATTGAACTACATGCCTTTTTAAAATGCATGTTTTGAAACTTAAATATCATGCCACCAATTGTTCCAGCTTTATATGAACGTAATTTTTTCCAAGCATGTTTTCAATGATATTTGACAAACCTCATCGTGCATATACTAAGACCTTTGTCTCATACTAGTTATTGCTTAATTGTTACTATGATCACAATTGCTTTTCTTATTTAGGATTTCAATGTATCAACAACAAAAACTATTATTGTTTTTCCCTCACTAATTTATCATAGGGTCTAAAAACTATTTTAAGCAACTTGCACACAAACACTGGCACTCACTAAGCCTTTGCTTACGTATTTTATTTCATTCCTTCCTTCCAGCTGTAGGTAGTTGAGCAATGAGATTAGCTTGGAGGATAACAGGAATAGACATAGACGATCCAAGAGGTAAAAAAATTGATAGTTTTAGTCAAGGATATTAAGTTACTTCATGATGCGGTTGGTAGTTTCAGGACTAGGACCCTAAGATATGTATGATAAAAAAAAAAAAATTGGGTCCATGTTTTGAATTAGAACTACAGCTACGATAGACTTATGTATTCAAGTTGGGTCTTTTATGACCAAATTTTGGAGCGTGACAGAGTGGTATCAGAGCTTGGGCTAATGCCTGAGCTACACCGGGATAAGATCTTCGGACTGTGGAGTGTAATGGATTCTAAGTTAAGCTAATGATATTGAGGGATGAATGTTGATAAAATGTTAGTTCGGTGAGGTAGAATCGTATTACATCAATGATAAGGATGCATTTGATATGTCTTTCCACTAAACCAAGATGAGTTCTTTGGATTAATTGGTAATTTGAAGAAGGACATGTTATGCCTAATGATTGGAAAGTATTATATCCTGGATAAATAATAGAGTAAGTATACAAGGATTGACATGACACCGGAGTTTTGATTAAGTATGAATCTCAAATAGCAAGTATTACAATATGGTGTCAATAGTTATCGTTACTATCACGATGAGTGCGTTGAATTAATTTATCTCATTGAACTCATATAGTTCCTTGGCTTTAGATCGTGCTCCCCACTCTTTACCCTCTTGGGTAAAATGTCATTTTCTAATTCAGTGAAGCATAATCATTGTTGCACCTTGCCAAATGGGTTCCTATCACGTAAAACAATTGATATTGTCGATGGTCCTTTTGTTTACGAAGCTATGCTAGAGTTATAGAGGCTAATCTAGAAGAATTGCGGTGGGTCATAGCCTTGAGGCGATGACAGTTTCTTTACGAGGAAGAGAAGTAAGATGACTTTGAGGACGACTTTGCATGGTAAGTAATGCTCCGTATCGCAGAATGGATGCGCTCAAGTAGTACAAGCCCACTTCAATGTTAATTTAGAATAAGCTGACCTAGTGAATGTGGATTGCGCCATTTCATTCTGCTATGCCACTATATCCTTTTTCTAGCACTGTTCGTGTATAGTGAGGTAAACATGTTAGGAATGAACTTTTAGAACGATTCTCCTTGCTTCATAGAATACAATGGATGTCTCTTCACCAATATCGAGTTACTTTTCTCTAACTCTTCTCGTGCCCTGTTGAAACAAAATTTATGGATCCATACTTCTTTATTATGTTTGGCAATCTAGTAAACTCCATTATTGAAAGTCCAATTCCTTTCATACTTGAGAAACTGTATTTGGAATTCCTTACTATTCATTTCATCTTGAGAGTTTCGCCCCTTGGAATTTATTTATTTATTTATTTCCATCCACTCTTCGGAAATCTCTTGACATTATGTTCTATTATTCTATTCGTAAGTTCCAATACTTGTTGACTTGTTAATCTTTAAAGGGGGTCAATCTTATTCTAGACTCATCTTTTGAATTATGTTTTCTGTTCTATTCCAATTGTTGTGACATAATAAATCTCTATCAATTAGCAATATCTCTTGATTCCTTTACATGAATATTGATGTTCGACTATAATTCTGATACTCATTTGACCAATTCTCTCATTAAACATTGAGCTTGTAACAATTCAATTTTATTGGAGTCCATTTATCACTCTTCTCCATGAACCCTTGCTTAATCCATTTACAGTGTTATCTTTTGAATCTGTTTTCTTTTGCTTTTTCATGAGACTTTTCTTTCATCTCTTGTCTTCAAACTTATCCAAGTAATCACATAGTTCTTGAATTTTGAGACAACAACCATCCGTAATTTGATCCTTGTTACATCATATAAGTTGTGCAATTTCTAATTGAAATGCTAATATCTAATCTTATGCACATACTGAATGACCTTTTCTTGCAATCCTTCTCAGTTCTTCAATTCCCATCCCGAAATCATTCATTCGCATTTTAGATTTATTTATCCAATCTATTTATCTATTTGAGATTGTTTGTATCCACTTTTGACCAATAAATTATTCTTGAGGGCGGTTCAATTTTATCATAAAATCGTCGTCTTAAATCAAAATTTTATTCTACTCCTAATGTTGTCCCCTTCTAATCCTCTTTAATAGACATTTCACTTGCTCAACCATCTTTTATTTGACGATTATGATTGACACTTGTTGATGTTCAAATTACTAATCATCCTTTGTAAGATACTTGAGTTTGTAGCCATATCATTTTAAATGAATTCTTCTTGAAAACTCTTTTGCTTGGATTTTTCCTTCATTCAAGGACATCAATTTCTCATCGTATGATCCTATTCTTAGTTCATCTCAAGGTTTATCTTTCATCTCTTTGTATTGAAATTCCCTATATTGAACCACTTTCATTCATCCAGTTTGAGATGATGTCACTTGATTCAAACCTCCCTAGTATGAGCATATATATGAAGTATGCATTTGCGAGTTCAATTGTTATTTCTATGACCATATTTAGCTCATACAGACCGCTTCTTCAATCCCTCTTTAATGAGGATTTCAATTGTCATTGAGCTCCCTCCCTATTTTATCTACCTTATTTTGTCTACCATATATTGAAATTTGGTTGTGACTATCCCTAATTTACAACTTATCTGAATAGCAATTTATCTTCAAGAACATTCTCAGTTCTCCTCTCTTGTCATAATGTATTTTGTACTCATTAAGTCCTATCATTGAAAGTCCTGTATAGCCTATCTTTCTTAATCTTCTCTTCTGATTACTCGAGCTATTATATTGTTGTTGATCACTTGTTTATTCATCAATTGATCTTCTAATCACTTGTCTAAGTTAATGATTGCTTAATTTATTTCCTTAGATCTCTCTTTTACAACGATGTATTCTCAATTATTAATCCACATTGGTCAATCAATTGTATACACCTTTAACCTTTTGTATAGTTGGAAACATTGATACTGACGAGAGTTCGTAATCGTATGGATTATGAATCTATGCTTAATAACAGACCAAACAGTGGAAACTTTGCGGAGTGTAAATCAAGAACTGAAGTGAATCGATTATCAAGGAGACTTAATTATAGCTTGGCGAGCACTCAATTTTCTTCTCTGTGGAAAGCTGGAAATTGTGGTTGTGGCGCTTCATAAAGAGATACTATGGCACCTCATCAGTCATCCTAGGACAGCTCGGATCTTCAACTTATCGGAATGAACAACCTGCGACGAGATCAGAGGATAAAGAAAATAGAGAAAATGAGAGAGTTTACAACCTCAAAGTTGCGGTGGAATTCAAACCCTAGTGTTCCTATCGTCACTTAAATTTCAGGATAATGATTTTCAACTTTCGTAAATAGTCAAGTCTGTTAATACCAAGCCTTTAAGTTATATCCGTACAACTTAAAACAAAGATGATCCAAGACTCCATCAACAAGATCCAATAATCATCTATGGAATATGAACATGTTGAGCTATGTATACAAGTGAAATAGAGAGATCAAATTGAAGATCAGTGATAAAGATTTCAGAGTACCAGTCAAGAAGATTAAAAGAAGAAAGCTTCATTTTTGAGATTCAAGATGCTTTGATTTCTAAAGCATATGATGAAACTGGCGCACAAGAACTTTGCTCACACATATGATGTTTCTCGAGTTTTGGGCGATGATAGTATTAGTTGGACTCGATGCTCATAATATATCAACACATGTTTTATCTAGTGCAAGAGCAACCATAGAAGGGAAATCTACGTGGATAGTAAACCAGAAGGTTCATGAACGGAGGAATAAATGCGAAGATACCATCCTCGATTTTGTTCTCAAATGTGAATTTGGGGACCAAATTCTATTAAGGAGGGGAGGGTGTGATACCCCTATTTTCGAGCCTTGTGGACCCTTTCATATTTATTCGAACGATCAAGAAGAGATTAATACATGGGAGAATTTATTCCAATCGTGATTTATTATGAAACCTAGGATTGGTTTCACTATTATCGTTCTTTAGGAATTGAAAATATTTGATTAAATGTGAAGTGTAATTTTTTTTCCTACCAAAGTTCTAACATGCCAAGAGTTTAATTATAATGAGTAAAAGGGTAACATAATTATTAAATTATAACTAGGAAGGGGCTGAATCTTAATTAATATTTATATTGGGATTATGATAGAAGATAAAATATTGTAAGGGCTATGAGTAAAATAAAATAAAATAAAAACAATTGCATTGGAGCCCTCACTACTCCTATATATACACCCCATCTTGCTCTCATTTCTTCTCTCATTCACTCAAGTATTACATGCTCCACAAAATCAGATTTTATCCCCATTTTCATCTCATTTTATCTACCAAAAACCGTTCAAGAAACCATTGAAAGAGAAAGGCTTAACCACAACATAGAAACCATTTCCCCAAAGCAATTTTAGCACAGAAATTTCCAGCACTGGCAGTGCTGGTATTCTCACGTTTTGAGGGACGAAATGATGTCCAAATTGGGAGCTCCTTATCTCAAAATCTTCACAAGAGGATAAGGAACAAGTATGTGGAGTCCGATTTTGTCAATTGAGTCCATATATTTCCAGAATCAGACATGCAACTCTACATCAGGTGCCCGGTTTTCAACTGCAGCAACATGTCTCCACTTTTGTTTGCCAGAAACCATGCTTCTAGTGATTTGATCATGCATGCAATCCCACCATTGGAAACCTATGTTCGTGTAGATGATGTTACTGGTAAGTTTTAATGGTTTCGGTTATGTGGATAGTTCATAATTGTTAGTCAAAGAATCATTGCCACTACCCGGGTTTTTAACCCAGAATCTGCCTCTCATTTCGTTTCCCCTGAAATGCTACTTATGATGGTCCAATTCCTTATCCAAGACCACCTATAGAATCCTTTTTGAGTGTAGATTCGTTTACTTGAGTATTTCGTTGAATAACGCTTGGTTAAATGTCCATAAATTGCCAGGGAATTATCATTGCCACTGCCTAGTCTCCAATTTCAGAAATGTTCATTTGAATTGTTGCCCATAAAACATCATTACCCTATTTTTATTGTACATGCAATAACCCCATTAGATGGCCCTATAAGATTAGATGTTAATTACGGTTGGAATCACTCAAATCCATGGGCTAATGTGACCGGAAAGTGGAATGTTTGCAGGCTGCCAGGAAGTAATCAGAAATTGACAGTCTTGGTTGTTGACTTCAAAGACATGATTCACCAAATATTTGGCCACTCTTGGAGATGAGGTTTTTACACAGGTTAAGATAAGTTCATGGAGAATCTATGAGTAATAAGTTTTAGTGTTGGATGTGACATTAAAGGGATGAAAAAGTGGTAAGAGCAGAGACGCGCGATGTCGGTGGGGGTGCATGGTGGATCTAATTGAAGTAATGTTGTTCCCGATCAACAATGGAGTTTCGATATTCTGGACCCGACTTTAGTTTGCATCTTGACTACTGGGTAAACTTTGGGTAAGATGGCTTAGCTTAACCTTTGGTAATTCTTGTGAGCAATCGAATCATATTGAATCGGTATTTCCTAGAGACTTGTATTCCGATCATACTATTGATTACATCCTTTTTTTTTGGAATAGGGGCTTGCTTTATGAGACATTGTGAGGAAACTTGGTTGGACAAGTTGGTAGTGTTGGAGATTGGGACGATCATGATTAGCTCGGAAGAGTAATGTGAGTTGCCTCTCAAAATTATAGTTATATGTCTTTCAAAACTGGAAGGAACACGTCGTGTATATATATATATATATATATACTTTCGTCATGCTTTGAATACTTGACCTAGAAATGAATTTCAACACTTTCAAATCAAATCAAGGACTCATTTTATATTCACCAATTCTTGGCACCAACTATTACCTGCATGGATGTTTCAAACACGTATCTTGCAAATGTAATTTTTCAGGCATGTTTTGTGAAAATGGATTCTAGGAAAACATTCTTTTAAGGAAATTCTGAAAAACTATTCGCTCGATTAAATATTTCATCGTGAGCTAAAATGCTTCATTGCATCATTCGTGACATACGTGATTGCATACTTATTTCGGATGCATAAGTTTTACAAGAATGATTTCAACTAAACATCGATTTTATGATTTTCGTGAGATTACTCCATCATTGGTCTTGTATCGTGATCATTTGTCGTGATGGTGTTCTTGTGACGTGTTGTATCTAACGTGGTTGTGTTGGGCCCAAGGTCGGGCGATGGATAGGGCAGGGTTCGGCCGGTCAAGCATGGGCTTGCGGTCTTAAACAATTCCCGCTATCCACGTCCAGATCCATGCACCTAGGACGGAGTGCTCTGAGGGTGCATGGGTCATTTATCGTGTGGCATACTCCGGATATGACCAAATCGGGCATCGCAAGCCTGCGTGGGGAGGTATAAGGTGATGGCTTTTAAGCCGCGTGTTCAGGGGTGATAAGGAAGAAGCAGCGGGACCCAAAGTGCTATGGGTAAATCATCGGACGCGATGGTATTTCTAACATGGCCCCCTACTGCTTAAGCGTGACGTGTACATGTTACTTAAACATGTCTTGTACGTGATACTTGCATTGAACTACATGCCTTTTTAAAATGCATGTTTTGAAACTTAAATATCATGCCACCAATTGTTCCAGCTTTATTATGAACGTAATTTTTTCCAAGCATGTTTTCAATGATATTTGACAAAACCTCATCGTGCATATACTAAGACCTTTGTCTCATACTAGTTATTGCTTAATTGTTACTATGATCACCAATTGCTTTTCTTATTTAGGATTTCAATGTATCAACAAAACAAAAACTATTATTGTTTTTCCCTCACTAATTTATCATTAGGGTCTAAAAACTATTTTAATCAACTTGCACACAAACACTGGCACTCACTAAGCCTTTGCTTACGTATTTTATTTCATTCCTTCCTTCCAGCTGTAGGTAAGATGAGCAATGAGACTAGCTTGGAGGATAACAGGAATAGACATAGACGATCCAAGAGGTAAAAAAATTGATAGTTTTAGTCAAGGATATTAAGTTACTTCATGATGCGGTTGGTAGTTTCAGGACTAGGACCCTAAGATATGTATGATAAAAAAAAAAAAATTGGGTCCATGTTTTGAATTAGAACTACAGCTACGATAGACTTATGTATTCAAGTTGGGTCTTTTATGACCAAATTTTGGGGCGTGACAATTAATGTTTAGAAACAAGGTACAAACTATAACTATGATTAAGAGAAACAAGGTACAAAATTACTAATTATTGTAATCAATTGATGTGATTTGCGTAAGTCAACCTTTAAATTGTTGTATGATTAAGAGAAGGGAAGTCGAAGTCCAAACTCAAACTCAATCTTCCAACCGTTAATTGACCTTTGTTTTCATCATGTTATTTTTTCATGTGAACATTAATTAAACAAATACACACAAGAGGTGTTGCCATGTTGGTCTCTACATTTTTCTTTTAATACAATTTTTTTCCTTTCGGCATGCATAAGAAATTGGAGAATTATAACTCTGGCTCGATAAGACAATAGGGAAAAATTTCATTTATGGTTTTATAGGATTTAGTTCATATCAGATTTAGTCACATTGCAATTTCACGTGCACTTTGAGTCTCATAGGACTCAAAAGTTGCATATTTAGTTCCAACCGTCAAAAATTGGATCAAAAAAGGCGAGTATCATACATGCAGGAACGGAGTTAGGAATTGTATTTAGGGGGTAGGGCAAGATTGTTGTGATACACACGCGCTTCATTTGCTTTGTAGTTGAAGGATTGTTGGGGAAGGGGTGCGAGCCCCCTGCGGTATGGTACGCTATATATGTATGTGGAAAAAAATGGAGATTAGGTTTAGTAATAACTTTTGACATATTTTGTACTCTGTACCTCTTTTGTTAATAGTGAAATTCTCTTATCCTCTCCCGTGGATGTAGGCAATTGTCGAACCACATAGAAATAATATATGATACATTTTTCATAACTAATCAAATAAAATATAGTTTTAAAACTAAAATGAAAAATGATCCTAATATTAAATAAAACAAAATATAGAAAGTTTAAAAAGTGTGGTTTGACTAATATCAATTTTAACATTTCAAATTAAAAATGACAATCATTGTTATATTTCGTTAATAATGTCCAATTTCGTGAAAATCGACAATAAAAAGAAAAAAACAAAACTAAAAAGATACTTATCATATAGAAGAGACGAGAAAGGTGTTAGGGATGGTAGCATCAGAGCACGAAGAATAAACAAGAAACAATAAATTTAAACCTAAACATGAAGATAAAAACACGAGAATTTAACGTGGTTCGGCATAATTGCCTACATCCACGAGTCAACCTAGGCTACATCTTTATTGCTCAATGAGTACATCAATCAATTATAAGAGAGAGTTCACATATTTATAATGGTGGAGAAGTTTAAACCCTAACAAATTAGGAAAAGCAATCCTAAAGAACAAGGGAATAATTCCTAACACAATAGGAAACAATTTCATACAAGGTAGGACTCAAAGCATATCAAAAATCAGCCAAAATACTAAAACACGTCGAAAAAATGCGCTGTCAGCTCTCTGCCCGCGCCACATTGCTGTTGGCGGTGCCTAGGCGCCGTCATCAGTTTCTGAGAGCTCTTCTGACTTCGTTTTTTCAACTCCTTTTTATCCTTTTGCGATCCCGGTCAACCCCAACCCTTCTTGGCTCTATTTTGGCTCCTTTTCTTGACCATATGTTGATCCGACTCCACCAAACCTATCAATCTCCCACTTGAAGACTGATAAAAAATAACTCGAACTCAACTCGAATCATCCCTTCACTTTTTCCAAGTGAATCTTAGTATATTCGACCCATCCCCAAACCTAATGGAGATCATACCTCGAGACCTTTCCATGTCTCTTCAATTCATTCGTCCTCTAGTGTCACCCACTTGACGAACTCTCTCTATGAACACTATTCCCTCTTTTGAACCCTCGCCACTACCTTATTCTTTTGGTGATCAGCCAACTCCTGAATACCGTGGTATATCTATCTTGGTCCAACTGACCCTCGGATATAGGTTACTCTAAAACCTGAACATGTCACATTCAAACAGCCTCGGCCTACCCGTCCACTGACATCTTTCCACCAAGGACTTTTTCTACGGCAATCTGGGATCCCTCATGTATCTGCTCCATGCCCCTGCATGAGCAATGTTTAATCCATCTGCCTACTTGGTTTTTCAATGGCTAACTTGGGCCATTGACATATCTGCTCGAGCTCCCACTCCACGAGCTATGTCACATCTCTCTGCCAATAAACTCGCTGCTCTGCGAATCTACCTACCCGATTTTTGCATCCTGCCACCATGGCTTCCGACTCCACGGTCAACCCCTCCCGGCACCCCTTCCGGTCCTCATGGTCTCTCTACGTGGTCATGCCTCCACAACCCTGCCCTCTGGTCTCTCGACTACACGGCTCTACCCTCTCGGTTACTGATTCTATCATTTTGACCTCTGGCTCGGTGGATTTGCTTTCTTGGCACCATAGCTCTGCCCCCTCGATCTAGCAACTCGTTCATCCCTCTCGGAAATACTAATTTGCTCTCTGACCTCTGGCTCTACGGTTCTGCCTCCAGCTTATCAACTGCTCCCACTGGCTTCGTGTTCTACCTACCCGGTAACACAAATCTACCTCTGCTGGCACCACGATTTTTTAACGTTTTCTCGTTAACGTTCAACGGGATTACTCTTCTTTGGTTGACGATCTACCCGATCTCATCATCCTCTGTCATCTTCTCTGCCTTCACCACGACCTCAATCCGTGCTTCTCTGCAACAAAATCATCGAGCTTGATTATTCTTCCTTCTCCTACCATCGTTCCCACGACGAAATCTGTGTTTAGCAAAAAACACTTCCCCATAAATCTTGATTTAGGACATCATCTAAATCTACAACCTATGGCTCTGATACCAGTTGTTAGGAATGGTAGCATCAGAGCACGAAGAATAAACAAAAAACAATAAATCTAAGCCTAAACATGAAGATAAAAACACGGGGATTTAACGTGGTTCGGCATAATTGCCTACATCCACGAGTCAACCTAGACTGCATCTTTATTGCTCAATGAGTACATCAATCAGTTACAAGAGTGAGTTCACATATTTATAATGGTGGAGAAGTCTAAACCCTAACAAATTAGGAAAATCAATCCTAAACGACAAAGGAATAATTCTTAACATAATAGGAAACAATTCCATACAAGGTAGGACTCAAAGCATGTCAAAAATCCGCCAAAATACTAAAACACGTTGAAAAAACGCGCTGTCAGTTTGCTGCCCGCGCCCAGGCTCCATACAGTGGCGCCTGGGCGCCACATTGCTGTTGGCGGTGCCTGTGCGCCACCATGGTGGCGCCTAGGCGCCGTCATCAGTTTCTGAGAGCTCCCCTGACTTCGTTTTTCGACTCCTTTTTATCCTTTTGCGATCCTGGTCAACCCCGGCCCTTCTTGGCTCTATTTTGGCTCCTTTTCTTGACCATATGTTGATCCGACTCCACCAAACCCATCAAAAGGGTTGATGTGATTTGAAAAAATCATGGGTGATGAGAAAATGTAAAATTATAACAAGAATTCTAACTTAAAATTTTGATTATATAGCCTACTAGAATGTTCAATTGAGTCAATTATTCTACCATGTTAGTTTGGGCTAATTTGTGGGTTAACATATTTCAGCATTTAGCACCCAAAAGCTATCACAATTACGGTTAATAAGATCATCTTAAAATAACATCATCACTATGTCAAGCTCTTCCTAAATGATGCGTTACCGTTAACTTCAATTCACCAACTCTTAGAACACACATAAATTGCTTATCTAACTCTCCACAAATGCTGCATTCACATGAATTCAAACTCACGGAAGCTCTTAAACACACGCATAAACAGGCAAGCACAGAATTAAGCATATCACCTGCTTTAAAATAACATTTTCAGCAAGCTCAGAATTAAGCTCCAAAATCTCCCAATCATCCTCCGTAAGCGGCTCAATCGTCACGAGCGTAGCCTTGGGTAAATTACTGACCACACGCACTTTAACCACAGTACGGTCACTCAATCCAATGCAATCTGCATATTGACGAGCAATCTACAAATTTTACCATCAAATTCAGAAAGAACAAAAGAAGACCGCCTTTCAACTAAAACAAATCCTAGCAGTTGCAGTTGTGGTGATGTACCTCAATTGCAGACGGAGAAGAGGAAGCGGAGCCGCACCAAACCACGTGCCAGAGGCGTGCGTCGGAGCGAAGCTCGATCGCAAGAATTGGAGGTAGGTAACCGAACTGAAGCGTTTGGATGAGATTAAGAGGAAGCGATACGAAGCAGCTTTCTATTCCTCCTACTACTCTCATCTCAAACTCCATAGCTGACCTCAATTTTTGCTATTGTTCACAAATGGTGGTCAATTGTTTTTTATACCTGAGGAATGGAATTGACCGCTGTTCCTTCGCTTCCAATTCTCTGTGATTTTTTAAAACAGGCGCGAGTTCTATTAACGACTTTGGCAGAAATATTTACATAAAAGCGATTTGGGTTCACACTGGAGTGAACTTCAAGGTAATCAGAAGAGACAATTGACATCTATTTTATCGGTTTTATCTTGCATCGAAAAGCGTTATTTCTTTTAAAAAAATTCTAATGGGCCCGACAAACTGGACTGATAATTTTTAACTTGGGCGCGTTTGGCCCAACTGTTATATAATTGATTATAGAATAATCGATTATCATAGAATTGATCATGGAATAATTAATTTTTCAGAAAGTGATTATGCGATTGGATTCAACTTTTCATAATTGATTATGAAAATGCAAATTCTAATTGAAATTCCAAAACTAACCTCACTTTTGTTTTAAAGACACCACAAAACAATACACTTCTATCAACTTCGCCTCCAACTCCACAAAACAATTGCTTATATCGGGTTTTCTTCAATATCAGAATTGCCAACTTGACTGAAAAGGAATCATCTTCTTCTTTATCAAATAAATTCAGAAACCTAAGTTAAACAATGTTAAATTATCCATGAACTAGATGTTTGCATAAAAATAAAATTACAATTAGGATCCTTACTAATCACTGAGTAGCATTAGCAATTTGAGCAGCTAATTGCTCACGAAAATAATCCATCTCCTTATCCTTTGGTGCATCTTGTGCATGGGTAGATGAGCCTTCAGTGGGCTCTTGGCTAGAATCAAGAAAATCAACTTCATCTTCATGTCTTTGGAATTCGATATCTGTTTTTGACTTCTTTCGAATATAGTTGTGAAGAGCCATTGTTGCACACACTATAGCAACTTGGATATCAAAACTATAAGAATGCATGTTCTGTAGTATTCGCCATTTTGATTTCCAAACCCCAAACGTTCGCTCAATTACACAAAGCTCATTCATTTTGATTTCCAAACCCCAAACGTTCGCTCAATGATGAATGAGCTTTGTTGAACGTCTCCTCGAGGTTTTGTGGCAAGATTCCTCTTCGAAAATCTGGCAAATGATATCGTTCTCCCTTATATGGTGCTAGATAACCTTTAATATTTGGATATCCAGCATCCACCAAGTAATACTTTCCTGAAAATATGATCATAATGTAATTTTAAAATAATAGTTAATAGATCATATTTAATAAGACAAAGTACCTTCTGGAGGATGAGGAAATTTCAGATCTGGATTTCAAATAGCTTGATAAAAGATACGTGTATCATGTGCATCACCTTGCCATCCTGGCCAAACAAACGTAAAGCACATATCAAAGTCACAAGTAGCCATAATATTTTGTGTCGCGTACCCTTTCCTCCAATATAAGGAATTTGTTCATTTGTTCGAAGAACGGCCTTGATATGTGTACCATCAGTTGCTCCAATACAATCCTAGATACAATTGAAAATTTAAGGTCAGTACTACATTTTGTTCAATAGATAAAAACATGAGAAAAATTCATTAAAGAAAAATGTTGATTCTTTACCTTGAAATAGGGCCAATATTTAGGATTCTTACGAATATGCTCATGAACAATATTGAAATTCTTAGGTGGCTTTATCATGTCCATGGACATAGCAACTATTGCTTTAAGAGTCTAGTGAAATTGTCTACTATTAGTTTCTCCTGAGCACTGAAATCTTTTTTGTAACATTCGATTACTTTCGCTGTGGCCCAGACACATCAAAAACATTGCAACTTTTCCTCAATTGTGACATATTTACTACCTTTTAAATTGTATTTGCAACTTAGATCCTGGCATAAATCAACAAAGACTTGTTTTTCCATCCTGAATTGTTCTTAACGACGTCATGGATGTCCATTAAGAACTTCCATTTCAAACTTCTAACCTGTCTGTTCTGAAGTCCTACATGGCTCTTTATGAATATAATTTAGATAATATGTAACTATACAGGATACAACAACAAGTTCATCAAAATCATCTTCTCTAATAATATCATTAGAACTGCCAAAAACAAAGGGAGAATATAAAATTCATCACTAGCCAATATAAACAATGTTTGATGCTTATTTCAAGAAAAGTATTGTTCAATTGTACTTATAAAGAAAATACAACTGTAACAATGCAATTGTATTTATAAAGAAAACATCAATGTATTCATAAATTCATACCAAAATAATGCAATGAACAAGCAAACTAAAGTTACTAGTTTAGTTTAAAAAGAAAAGGAAGAAATATTGAAGCCAAATGCTATTTGAGCCATTTTGTGACAGCGCGGTGTATTCCATATGTTCTTCTTGCCTAAATTAATAGGAGTATCACCTTCACTGTTGTTTGATTGAGAAGAAACTTGTGGCATTACTCCACAATTTGGAGCCCAAGCTCTAGCTCCATTAGCAGTTACATCCAGGAACAACTCATCCAATAAAAAGCAGTGTTCCAAACCTTTAGATTTAAATTTTTCTAGTAACGGCTCTCTCTACATATAAGATTTCATAGAAAGTAATTGTTGTTACCATTATTATTATTATTATTATTATTATTATTATATTATTATTATTATTATTTCACAAGTAAAAGAATTTTTTTTTTTAAATAACAACATTTAGACCTGAATTATTTTCTCCCACGATTCATCACTAGCTGATATTGTTTGTTTGGCATGGTCCCAACCAAGTCCTGACGCATGGCCTCCAAGTAAGTCTCACAAAACCCACTCCTTCTTCAAGAGATCATACCGATTCTTGAGTTGCATCCTATCATAGTTCTTTCCAGTTTTTTGTGCGAATTTCTCTATTAAGTTAGTCCAACCAAGCTTAGTGAAGCACATGTTCGGTCTATTACCAACTCTTTTCTCATCAACACACAAGTTAATAAAAATTTAATTAGATTGAGAATCCCAAACAGCTTTGGGCCTAACATATTCCTTTTTCCGCTGCTTTTCTTTTTCTTTATTGTTCGTTTTCTCGACTTCTTCATTGCATAGATCAATCTTCTTCTATCCATGTAAACTTGCATTAACCAAAAACAATAATTAATATTAACTAAAAGAATAATAGAAACCACATATATGTGCATGAGAAGTCAAGCATGTATGCAACACCAATAATCTTGAGAATTTAATAATTTTAGGTGCATGTATCAATATAGAGTTTCCTTATATATCAACACAGGTTCAGAATCTCCTTTGAAACTTTGGTATATCTCTGTTGACATTTGCATCCAGATTCTTTAAATCATAAGAGGAATTAAATATTTGAAAGCTTTCCAATCAGAGAGGATAAGTTCCATTTATCTCATTAACTGTTAAACCCTTTAATTTTGCCTCTAAGCTTACAATTTCGAGAGAAAGAAAAACGATCTCTTCAACTTGAAGTTTTTGCCAAAAATAATTGCGTAATAATATATATGTGTACTAAAAACTAACATATTGTATCAAATCCTAGATGTACGATGAAAAAAAAAAGATTAGCTTTGAACCTCACTTCCCCTCAAAAGAGCCAGAACCATCAGTGGTAGAAACCGATTCATAATTTAACATCAGAATGTAGCTAACATCTAACTGGAAAAGCAAAACCCACATCAGAGAACACTAATCCGCTCAATTCACAAACATGAATCTATACATAATCGAACATGTGGGGGAAAAAAGAGACGATGAAAAGGCGAAGGAAAACTTACCTGAGATTTTGGAGCAGAAGAGGCGCAAAGATGTGCAGAAGAAGGCGCGATATGCAGAAAAGAAGAGGGAAGATGGGAAGATGTGGGGTTAAACGGGGTTTTGATTAAAAGGTTAATTCAGGAATATTAATATTATTTAATGGGCATTATAGGTAATAACCAAACACAGAAATTGCGGTGGACTAGAAGCTGGGTTTTGCAGCTTTCATCAAAACCCTGGTTTGAGCCAATTTTGGGCCCAAACGTGATTATGGTTTTTGGGGCCAAACAGGATTAAAAATTGCGTTTAGGTCCCAAACACAATTTTTAGCGGTTGAAAAGCTGGGCCAATCGGCACGAGTTACAAGTTGTGAGAACGTGCAATTGAACAAAATATCCCATATAAAAATAAAAGATGATATCACTAAAATAATAAGTTTTGGGTCAAAAAACGTGATATGAAATCACTCTATTGTTTGGGGTAAAAATATAAAATAAATTGGAACAAATACAGTGGGCCCATATATTACATTTAAGCTTGTGCAAGTAGATCTCGCTTGATTTGTATCTGTCCAAACAATTGGGCCGTGTCTTAATGTATTTTTGGGCTTCAAGAAAACATGCGTGTTCGAAGAATTATAGAAAATTCTACAAATACATATCGTTTACCAAAATTGACAATTAGGGGGCGTTTGATTGAGGCAACAAAATTCTACAAATACATATCCAAGAACATGCGTGTTCCAATTTATTATTGTTATTTACTATTTCTTTGTTTATTTTGTTAGGTACTTGTTCTAAGTTTGGCGACGTAGGAAATAAAGACACTTATTATATTTCACATAAATATATCAAGATTCGTAAACATACGTTTCACCGATATGAATCTTGCAGCGGATGAATGATTTGAATCATAATCGCTTTCGAGCCCGTCTACAAATCAACAATTGAATGAATTTCTCGCTGGTATCGTTGGTTTCTACTAGAGCTTCCAATCAATTGCACACCTTAAATCTCTAGAGCAACTTTTTGGTGATTCTCTAATAGGGAGAGAGGAGAAAGCGTTATCTTAAGAAGAGAGAGAAAGTTCCTTCAGAATAGTCTGATCAGTTAGAATACATGATATTCTGATCTCAGTTATTTATTAATATCCCAAAAAGATATTTATGAGATTTACTTCCATTCACATTAGGATTCTCAATTCTAACTAAATATGGGTGCAATCTGGGTCGTAGGCTAAACCCGACTTATGCACTATAATATCTCCTACTCATACACATTTGACTCACCGTTTGTGAATCGAATCCTTCAAAATTCTCATCTCACATCCCTTATTTCATACGGGAATAAGCCGTGCAACCAAGCGAAACATGAGCAAATGAGGAGAGTTATATTAAGCCATCACCATAGTAACATAACCCTACAACTCCACAAAAGATCGTTGTGTACCCCAAACTATGTAGTCACACTAGATCAAGCATCTCTGACCCCTCTATACGAATAAGGCATACTTGACTCTCTTAACTATGTATCTATGCTCATGACTATGTCAAACATTTTCGACTTAGTCGACCGGCCCATGAGCCATAGAACATGAGTGCTTCACTAAATTAGTTCTTCCTTGGCCTCTCATGCCACTTAGCTTGGTCTTGACAGCTTTCCTAATTATGCTCCGACAGACCCAATCAACCATGGTCATTCAATAACATGCTAAAGTAGCATCATCAAGCTTACACCTCATCACACGGTCCAGAGTCCCAAAGGGTACTAATAAACAGTGAGGACTCACACAGTGACGAAGCAAGGATCCATTCAGTCACTTTTCAGGAGGTCATCCCAAATCACATATAGTATACATACATGCTATGATGGAGCTCCCACTCAATTTGGGCATGTCACACTCACTAACATCATATGAACCTTAGTCCAATCGCTCTCCACGTGTCTGACATGTACCACCAGATATCACCCTTTGTAATATCTTCTAGTAGTTCGCATGTTCAGCTATAAATAAGCTTTTGTGAAGTTTGGACATACTTAATAATTGACTAAATATAATCTCACCTTAGCCCCAAAGCTAAGACGACTACAAATTGTATATGCAGACCTTTATCGTTGCTCCAAGCGTGAAGGTGATCATTAGCATGCCTTAACTAATACGCATGATCTCAAGTCTCATCCTGCTCGCTATCTCAGCGCCAGGGCGATTGCCCTTGTGAGAGGGTCAATCATAGCTTCGTGACATTCACATATATCATAGATACATTGCACTAACAATTTAATAAGAATATCTAATCTTATTAATAAGAAATTGTTTGTACAGGCAAAAAATAAATAAACTCAAAACCTATGAAGTCCCAAACTACTTATATGCCTTTGAAACACATCTTTACGCAAAGGCTTAGTAAAGGGATCGACGACTATATCGCTAGTAGGAATATCCTTAGAACAATTTGACCTTGCGCAATGTTCTCTCTAATGAAGTGGTATCTGGTATCAATATGTTTGGTCCTCCAATGTTACTAGGGATCTTTTGCATATGCTAAAGCAGTTGTGCTGTCACAATAGATGACAACAACATCATCAACATGCGCCGTGATGTGTAGACTTTAGAGAAATCTCCTCAACCAGATCGCCTCTTGGATTGCTGATGTACAAGTAATATAATCTGTTTCCATGGTGGACAAAGAGATATGCGATTGCTTTTTGCTACACCAAGTGATAGCAGCGCCTCCTAACAAAAACGCATATCCAGATGTTGATTTGCTCTTATCTCTGTTTGCTATCAGCATCACTATATCCAACCAGCTTCATGCTACCCCCATGGTAGCACAAAGAAATATCACAAGTCCCCTTCAGGTATTTAAGTATCCTTTTGACGACAATTCAATGTTCGGGTTCAGGATTACTTTGATATCTACTCACCATTCCAACAAATAAGCACAGGTCTGGTCGAGTACACATCATAGGGTATATCAAACATCCTACAACGCTCTCATATGGAACTTTAGCTATGTGTTTCTTTTCCTCTTTTATCTTAAGGCATAATTCTTTGCTAAGAGTACAACTTTTATCTATGGGTGTGTCAACGAGTTTAACATTATGCATACGAAACCATTCTATAATCCTTTTGATGTACGTCTCTTGAGACAAACTCAATAAATTTCCAGGAACGATCTCTGTGCATCTTAACACTGAATACATCCAATTATGTATTCAGCTTCACCCATGTCTTTCATATCAAATGTAGAGGACATCCACCTCTGAGTGGTGACAATCAACTCCATGTCATTTCCAACCAACAAAATGACGTCCACATACAGTGAGAGGATTAGAAAACTCCTCCCACTTCTCTTTACATACACATAATGGGTTTTTTCAATCATCGTAAATCCTATCGGATGATAGCTTGATGAAATCGATAGTACCATTGTCTGGAAGATTATTTCAATCCATAAATAGAACGCTATAAATGGTAAACTTTGCGCACTTGTCCCATTTCATGAAACCCCAAAGGCTGATCTATATAGATCTCCTCATCCAGTTCTCCATCGAGAAATGTTGTTTTCTCATCCATCTGAAACAATTCCAGATCGAAGTGGGCGACTATGAGTAAAATGAGGTGAGTAGAGGCAAATCTCACCACTGGGAAGAATGTCTCTTCATAGTCTATACCCTCTTTTTGGGTATAACCTTTTTTCCACAAGTCGAGCTTTATACTTATCGATTGATCCATCAGACTTGCGCTTAACCTTTAGAACCCATTTGTTCCCAATAGTTTTGCGCCTAGATAGAAAATCGACTAGCTCCCAAACATTGTTCCTATCTATTGAGCTAATCTCTTCTTCCATGGAAGTTATCCATTCTTTTGAATTACGTGAAGTCACAACTTCATTGTAATTAGTTGGCTCATCAACATCCACTGAAGCACACATGAAAGATTCCTCTTCAATCTCAATACATTGCTGGGGTATCATTCTATGTTGACTTTTTCGCGTTTGTGGCTTTTCAGAGTCTTCTTCAAGTGTAACACTCCCACTGAATTTGAGGTCACTGTCGATTACTAGGTAAGGTTGTGAATCCTCAACCTCGTCAGGGTTAGATGTGCCGCCCGAAGGATCCTGTAACTCGAATAGTTTAAAATTCCCTTTGACTTCACGTATTCTCTGAAAATCCTCCTCGAGGAAATCAACATCACTGGGCTCAATTTTAGTTATCCCTCCATTAGGGTGTTCACCGCACATTACATAGCCCTTTGAGTGCTCACAATATGTTATAAGGATATGCTTGCTTGCTCTAGGACCCAATTCTCCATGTTTGTGAGAACCGATGTGAACAAACCCTGCTGATCCCCAAAAGTGTAAGCCTTCTAAATTCGGATTTCTGCCATGCCAAAGCTCGTGGGGAGTCGAAGAAACTGACTTAGATGGCACACAGTTTAAAATATAGGCAACAGTCAAAATTGAATCTCCCTAGAATGACATTGGTAGATTTGCTTGTGCCATCATTGATTTGGCCATTTCCAGAAGTGTTCGATACCTTCTTCTGCAATACCATTTTGTTGCGGAGTGTTTGGAATCGTCAATTGTCTTATAATTCCTTTTTCCTCACACATTCA
Organism: Buddleja alternifolia; assembly: GCA_019426215.1. Lineage (NCBI taxonomy): Eukaryota > Viridiplantae > Streptophyta > Magnoliopsida > Lamiales > Scrophulariaceae > Buddleja > Buddleja alternifolia. The sequence continues at coordinate 39,389,358 of CM033397.1, read as the reverse complement.
TCGAAACTGATCAGACAAGTATTCTCGCCCTCTATCAGTGCGTAGAACTTTGAGGTTTTTTCCCTTTAATTGTCAACCTCTGCCAAGAATGGCTTAAAACAGTTGAGCTCTTCTGATCGATGAGATAAAAGGTACACTGACGTATAGCACGGATAATCATCAATAAAAATGAGAAACTAGAATGCACCGTGTCATGTACTCACATTCATAGGCCCACAAATGTTAGAATTGACTAACTCTAGAAGATGAGTAGCCGTTTTAGCCTTTCCAAATGGCTTCCGACAAGCTTTTCCCACTAGACATGGTTCACATGCAGGAAGGTTGACTTTAGCGAGGGCCCCTAGTAGACATTCTCTAGCTAACCTAGTCATCTTTTCCTGTCCAATATGCCCTAATCTAGCATGCCATTTAACAGAATCATAAATAACATCGACAGTGGAGGAAACAAAAATGCAATCATTTGATAATTCCAACATGAAAAAACCATTATTCATAAAGCCTAATCCATAAAGGTCTTTGCCTAGAAAAATAGATAAACTAGCTTGCTCAAACAGAAATGAAAAACCATGCCTCAAAAAGGAAATAACTGGAATTAGATTACATCAAATTCTAGGTGCATATTGCACATCACTGAGGAGTAGCTCATGCCCAGTGCTGAGCTTGAGCTAGTATTTCCCAACTCCAACAACCTCCTCTTGTGCGCCATTTTCAATAGCAATGTTATTGCTGCATGCTGGCACTCAATGGTAATCTACAAATCCTACTCTATCTCGAGTCACGTGTTTTGTTGCTCCGGTGTCTACAATCCAACCAAGGAGAGAATTAACAATCAAAACATGTGAACAAACTAAAGTATTGAGAGAGCGAAGGTTGTGTCAAACCTTTTTTGGCTCAGTGCAGTCATGAGCAAAATGATTCATCCTTTTACAGCTATAGCACTTAACCTTTGTAGGGTTATTCTTTCCACCTCTCTTGCCTCGGTGTGGCTTCATAGCCTTGTCACCTTGTGCGGCCAAGTTTCGATCTTGGCTCTATCTAGCACCAGCTTGCTTGTTCCAACGTTTACCTTTGTTAGGCTTATGTTGAACAACATGTGCGACAAAAGCAGCAACTTGTGCACGTTCAGACTCTCTGCAATTAAACTCAAGCCTCAGATGGTTGGCGACATTGTCGAATGTTGTGATTTGCTCATTATGTGTAAGCACAAGCTTAACATGTCCACAAATCTGCTCAGGTAGCGACCTAAGAATATCCAGAACTTGTTGTTCATCTGTGAGCTCACTTCCAGCATTCTGAAGGTCTCAAATCATATCCTTCATCACATCAAGATGTTGGATCATCAAGTGTTTTGGGTCAAGTACGTACTAATTGAACTTAAGGGTAAGGGCCCTTAGTCTTGTAGCCGAAGTACTACCGTACGTGACCTGCAACACCTCCCATAGCTCTTTATCCATAGGATATTTCTCAAACTCACATATCAGATTATCGTGCATGCAGCTTAACATGATAAAGCGCACACTCTTATCTTGATCTAGCCATTTGTTGTACCCGTCCATATCGCAATGAAACGGGGCAGTGTCTCTATTTTCAGGCATAGGCATAACATTGGTGAGGTGGTCAAGTGTCTTTTCTTTGTGAAACAAAATTTGGATTTTTCTGTGCCGCATGGTATAGTTCTAGCCATCAAGTTTGCCAGAGACACAAAGGTCAGAAACGGCTACTTGAGTCTCCATTACTGTATTCATTGCGCAATTGTTAGGTACTTGTCTATTTATTTTATTCCAAATCTAAGTGAACATTTATTATTTCTTTTATATTAGTGGAATCGAGAATTTCGCGAATAGGCTAGTAATCATCTCCCACCCAATTTAGAAAATCACAATTAATGTTCACCAATCATGAATAAAAAACATAACAGATGTCCATGTATAACATAAAAAATTATGTGTAAAAACATATCACTAGCACATAGCATGATCAATACAAACACATAGCGTACATAAAAAACAACATCATAGTTATTCTATCAACCCACATAAATAAATAACATGCATTAACATAAACATATATCATTATTAAGGCTCAATAAAATAAAAGAAATAAGAAAAAAACAAGTACAGACATTCAGAATTATTTTGGAATTTTTTCGATTTCTTTTTTTCGATTTTTTGGGTATCCAAGCACACTTTAAGCCACCAGACCGCTGTCTGGCTCAACTCAGTTCTACTTGGCTTGGCTCGGCCTGGTTCAACCCGATTCGGACTGGTTCAACTCGGTCCAGCTCTGTCCAAAATTTCAAAAAATCATAATAAATTCATTCCTTGTCCGTTTTCTATGAATTTTATATTGATTTAATTGTATTTTCAAGATCTATCCAATGGTGTAAAAAGATATAGAAAAACAACACGAAAGAACTAAAAACAAAATTTCAGATTCAGATTTCGCCGAATAAACCAAGGATGCAATCATTTTTCGATCCATTTGATTCCTCTAACATATATTACATCAACGACAGTGTATAAATATTGATTACAAAGATTTTTAATAAATGAATATCATCCTCATGCTTCATATATCAAGAAAAGAACGAATAACATTCAATAAGTGGCGAGATCGAGCCCATATGACTCTGATACCACTGTAGGAAATAAAGACATTTATTATATTCACATAAATATATCGAGATTCGTGAATATACCTTTCACTGGTATGAATCTTGCAGTGAAATAATGATTTGAATCCCACTCGCTCTCGAACCCGTCTACAAACCAACAATTGAATGAACTCCTTGCCGATATCCTTGGTTGCTATTAGAGCTTCCAATCAATTGCAAACCTTAAATCTCTAGAGCAACTTTTTGGTGATTCTCTAAGAGGGAGAGAGTAGAAAACGTTTTCTTAAGGAGAGAGAGAGAGAGTTCCTTTAGAATAGGCTGATAGTTAGAATATGTGATATTCTGGTCTCACATATTTATTAATATCCCAAAAATATATTTATGAGATTTACTTCCATTCACATTAGGATTCTCAATCCTAACTAAATATGAATGCAATCTGGATCGTGGGCTAAACCCGACCCATGCACTCCAATAGGCTATTTATTGGATTGTCCTATGATATTGGATGAGGAGGACGAAGAATAAGAAGAAGAATGTGACAGTGAATGACTTGGTTAATTTATGTTTTGCAGTTGTCAATATAAAAAATATTGGTATGAAAACTTGAATTAAAGGAGTGATGAATGTGATTTTCTTACTGCTGTTATTTGGTTTTATTTTTCTGATTAAAGGAAATCCGAATGGTACTGAAATTGGAATGCCTACTTTTGTTTTTCTCCTTTCCTGATTTTACCAACTTAAGAATGAATAGATGACATGATTTTGATAAGCAAGTAATAGAAAATGCTGATTTGTATTATCTTACAATAAATATACTTTAAAAAAAACATAGTTTATTTTGGCAATTAATTGACAATAATGATGTTGTGACAGTTGTGGGATAGAAAGTTAAATAAGAATCCTTTGGTTAATGACTACAATGTTCACCTGTCTCGGCAACGGCGGATCTATCCTTTGTCAGGGTCAGTGCCCCCACTGAAAATTTTATTTTTCCCCCTAATATAAACATATTTGTAAATTTTAACTTTTTAATTACATTAGTGCCCCCTCAAATTATTAAGTGCCCCCCTCAATTTTGAAAGTATTAAATGCTCCTCCTTAATTTTGAAAAATTATTTTTTTACCTTACAAATTTTTTATATTTGAATTTCGCCCCCCCTCAAAATCGAAAAATATCACATTTTCTCCCTTTACTTTGAGTTCACCCCCCAAAATCCAAAATTCTGGCTATAACAAAAGAGGTATAAAAATATAAATTATGTCAAAAGTTGTAATTGAACCTAATTAGTTATTATATTTGCCCCCATAAATATACCGTACCGTACCGCGGGGGGCAAGCCTCCCGCACCCCCTCCGTAAAATACCTAGTGCCCCCACTGAGCCCAGGTTCTAAATTCACCACTGTGTCTCGGATAGTTGGACCTTTGTCATTCTCTTCAGTTAAGGTTCTATTTTAGGTTGATTTAGTCATTTTTGAACAAATCATATAGAAAGTATATTAGCCATATGAATGGTTTGGATACATTAAACCAAATTAAAAAGTGATTTTTTTAAAAATTTATCAAAAAAAAACAAGAAATAAGATTACAGTAAGCATTAAAAAAAAAGGGGATCTCACAGGTCCAAGCGGGTCTCGCGGATCCGATTCCTCACAAGTCTTGCGGGTCCGGCTAGTTTCTCGGTTCTCGTTCCTAAGCGGGTCCATATGGGTCTTGCGATTCCGGTTCTAGGAACCACTTAGACTATGTGGTTCTGATTCCGAATCCGTGAGAACCGACCTAGAACTGCCTCGTTGCCATCCCTAGTATACTTTCTATATGATTTGTTCAAATGTGGCTAATAAAACAGAACCTTAACTGAAGAGAATGACAAAGGTCCAACTATCTGAAACAGGTGAACATTGTACTCGTCAACCAAAGAATTCTTAACTTTCTATCCCACAACTGTCACAACATCATTATTGTCAATTAATTGCCAAAACAAACTATGCTTTTGTTTTTTTAAGTATATTTATTGTAAGATAACACCAATCAGCCTTTTCTATTAAGTGCTTATCCAAATCATGACATCTACTCATTCTTAAGTTGTTAAAAACCAGGCAAGGAGAGAAACAAAAGTAGTCATTCCAATTTCATTATCATTCGGATTTCCTTTAATCAGAAAAATAAAAACCAAATAACAGTAGTAAGAAAATCACATTCATCACTCCTTTAATTCAAGTTTTCATACTAATCGTCTCTATATTGAGTCATTGATAACTGCAAAACATAAATTAACCAAGTCGTTCACTGTCATATTATTCTTCTTCTTCCTCCTCCTCCTCATCCAATATCGTAGGAAAATTCGATAAATCGCCAAACTTAGAACAAGTGCCTAACAAAATAAACAAGTAAATAATAATAATAATAATAATAATAATAATAATAATAATAATAGGGTAATGATATTGGTATACAAAAATTTACTACAGAAGCTCCAACTTTAATTTTTACACTTGAATATGACAAGATTATCCTTAGATTTTAAAACTACCACGCCTATGCATTCAAAACAAAACTATTATCATGTTATAGGTTTTTTTCACTACTTTAAATCAAATTCAATTAATAAAAATAATATTCACCAAAAATGAAACAAGTAATTAAAGTGTAGAGCATCATCAGCAAAACAAAGTACTAATATTTTAAATCGAGAATGACAATTATTATATCAACCAAAAAGAACCAATAAATGAGTATCAACTTCAATTAATTCACTCTACTTTGCCTTTATATTAGAATCTAGAAATTAATTTTATATTTTTGTTCAAGCAATAAGTTTAGTTTCTTCAGACAATAAAGCATAAAAATAATTAACATAAATCATGCTCTTCTCTCAAACAAAAAAACTACACTTAAAAAAATTAACTAGCGACTTTTTATACAACATGAATTTGAATACATAAAAGATTAAAAATATGAATTTATTTTCTTTAATTGATCTTGATGAATAATTTTATGCTTGCATATAAATATATGTTTTATGATTTTAAAGATTAAGAAAGACCGTTATGCAGTATTGTTATATTCATAAATATATTATTTTGACATGATTATAGATGAAGTAAAGAAAGTTTTTATTTTTGATCTAGACTAAATGTAAGTGGAATTTATTAGTATGAAGATTTAAATAGTGGGAAAAAAATGAAGCAAAAAAGTTGGCTTTTATTTAGAAATTGGTATTCTTGTCATTTTCATAGAGAGGTGAATATAATTGGAGCTCCAATATCATTCTCCATAATAATAATAATGATGATGATGATGATGATGATGACGACGATGACGCATGTTCTTGGATATGTTTTTGTAGAATTTTGTCGCCTCAATCAAACACTGCCTAATTACCGAATTGTGTAATTGTGTGTTTCTGTTGATTTCATGCATGAATTATATATTTCTATACTATGTATACTTCTATACTGTTATCTATACTATCCATATTTCTATATAAAGTGGGAGAGACTTAGAGTAAACTACTTTGAGCTGTCAAATTTTGGTGAAATCTTTATCCACTCAAAATTTAACAAGTGTCCCAAATAACTTCTATTTTCCCTCTAAATTTTATTCTCTCTCACATTATCTTTATATATCACGTTTATTTTCCTTTTCTCTACCATATCTTTTTTTTTCCCACTATCTTCTTTATGTTTTATTTATTTGATTTTGGTACAAAGAATAATTATCAAATTGACTTTAACTAAAAGAATTTTTTTAATTTTTTTTTCTATTTTGCTCATGCAACGAGTGTGCGGGAGTTACTAGTATATATATATATATATATATATATATATATATATCTACTCTTTTATAAAGCATGAGCATCCTAGAATATGAATTTTGGACTCAATTTTTGGTATGGCATTTTATGCATAGTTACATAATCACCCCTTTTCCCTATTACAATTGTATAAAACAAAACCTATCTTAGTAAATTGCTGCACAAGAGCCACCCATGTTCCGAAAAATTAAATAAATAATATAAAAATAAATTAAAAATCAGAAAATACCATAAAAAATGGTGGTATTCACATTTTAGCATATTACGACATAGGGTATGTCGTAACAACAGTGTTATGACATACCCCATGTCGTAACACATTTTTTTTTTAAAAATAAAATATGGTGTTACGACATACTATTTTCGTTTTTTTAAAATAAATTATGGTGTTACGACATGGAGTATGTCGTAACACCTATTTTCCTTTTTTTTTCAAATAAATTATGGTATCAGCTTGGTTGACATGAACAGTGAGACAACAAATGCTATGTCGTCTCACTATTCGCACATTTTTTTTCCCTTTCTCTCTTCTTTCTCTTCTCTTTTCTTTCTCTTCTTTCTCTTCTCTTCTTCTTCTCTCTTCTCCTTCTGCACGTCAAAGTTTTCACTCTAATTTTCACCACCATTGTCGACAAGCACGAATTTTTCTTCAAAATTTGTTCGTCAACTACAAAATTAAGGTAATTCTATGTATTATACTTTTGAACTTACTTAAATTTTGAGTTAGTATATTGTTTTTTATTTTGTTGTTATGTGGGTTCAAAACTTGAATATTTAGGTATTAATCAATTAGTTAGTTATAATTTTTGAATTATTTGATATAATTCTCGAATATGTTGGTATTATTATTGAATTAATAGGTTTTGTTTAGACTTTTAGGTTAAATTTTGATCCTAAGGTATAATGTAGATTTTTAGTATTTTTTTTATGGTTTAAAATTTGATATAAGTGTTAGTTTGTAATTGTGTAGAAATTTAAGTATAATTTCAGAGATATAATTTTGAATTTTTTGTTAGGGTTTAAATTTTCATATAAGTTGCAAATAAAATTTCAAATGTTTAGGTTTACATAGTATGTATAATTTCAAATGAGTAGCTATAATTTTTAGGTTTAATTTGTAATATAGAAGTATAGTTTGTATATATAAATTCTAATTTTGTAGGTATATAATTTTCAATTTTATGTATAATTTGTAGGTATTATTTTATTTTTTGACTATAATTTTAAATTTAGTGCTTATTTGTGGTTTGAGTTTTGATATTATATAGAAAATGTTGAGGGCGAACACAGTTGACATTTTGGTATACATGGATGGTCAAATTATTGAAGACTCAAATTGGATGAGATGTAGCACTCATCCAAGCACTAACATGAGAGTATCTCGAACGATCACATACGCTAAATTGTTGGAGAAGTTATACGCGAGAACAAGAATTGATCAGAATCATTATTCATTAAAAGTAATTATAAAGTTTGAATTTGAAAAGAGAAATGTAATGAATGAGAGCACAATGGAGATCAAAGATGATGAAACTTTGGCATTTTTCTTGGATCCTAACATTGTTGATAAACTCGTCGAGCTTTATATTGAGAAAGGACCAATCCAACATCAGAGTTAATATAGCTCGTTGTTAACCCAAGTGACGTCGTTAACGGCACCCCAATTCATGTCGTACTTTATATAGCCCTCAGTTCCCGATTTGAATATGTAGTCACAAACACAATTCATGTCGTATTTTACACAGCCCATAGTGCCAGATTTAAATACGCAGTCACAATCACATGTGTTGGAAAATCGTGAGTATCATGATTTTTTTTCAAGTGGTTTGGGGAGTTCTACAATTCACGATTTGAATCAAGGTAGCTTATTCTTATATTTACATTATGTAGATTATTTTTAAATCTCATATTTGTGTACTTTTCTTTGCAAAATTGCAAAATGAGTTAACCTTTTTGTGATTTGTATTTTTAGATGCTTCTTCATCGGGTCATTCGTTTGGCCATTTTCAAAATGTACAAAATTCCCCTTTGGATTTTGTAATTCCTGATGTGGAAGCTGGTAATTATGAATTTTCTAATAAGTTTCATAATTGTTGTATTCCTTTGATTCATGACTTGTTATTCTTATTTTTACATACTATCGTCATATTTATCTTTAATTGCTGGTCCGTCTAGACAAAGTCATCATGACTTTGAGCAACCCAATTTTGGGTTTAGTGATTTTGCAGACGTTGGGAGTGATGATAATGGAAGTGACGATGACAGTTGTGATTCTGACTGTTCGATCCATCATCATACAGACACCGAGTTGGAACAACGGCGCAACAATGGATGAGGATGAAGATGATCATGATAATAATGTATCGATGAATGAAGAAGTCCCTCCCACACGAGCCGAAGAAAGACTTCATAAAGTGCTCTCATTCTATTCCACCACATACCCAGAAGTAGAAAGAGATTCACTCTATCGACAAAGTTCAGGTTTGAGCAGGAGAATAATTTATGATGATGCGAAAGGTAATTTTTGTAAGGGCCAAGTTTTTGACAAAAAATTCAGTTTGCAAGCAGCGGTGAAAAACTACCACGTGCATCACACACGGCGCGAGTTTAAGGTCATAATTAGTAATTCGAGGGTGTATGTTGTAGAATGGAAATGGATGCCCTTTTAAATTGAGGGGAGCTTTGTTGAAGAATACTAACTTTTGAAAAATTATAAGGTATGAAGGGGCACACACATGTTTTGCTGAAGATTGTTCCAAGAACCACTTTAACTTGGACATAAACACGATTGCAAATGAAATTCTACCTGAAGTTAGGAAGGATCCGTCATACAAAGTTGGTCTAATTGTACTAACAGTGCAGAAAAAATGGAAATTTGATATTTCATATGGGAAGGCTTGGTACAGTTTGCGACGTGCAAATGAGATTATATACGGGACGTGGGAGGAGTCCGTTACAAGGTTGCCTAAATTTTTGGGAGCAATGAAGAAGTGGAATCCGGGGACGGTTGTTGAATGGCGGCACAAAAATCCGGATCAAAATTTAAAAATGTTGAAATTTATGTTTTGGGCATTCAAGCCATGTATAGATGGATTCCGACATTGTCAACGAGTCATATGTATTGACGGGACTCATGTGTACGCACGCCACAAGGCTAAGTTGTTATGCGCATCAACTCTGGATGGAAATCAGAACATTTTGCCTCTAGCACTCACCATTGTTGATAATGAGTCCAACGAGTCTTGGTTATGGTTTCTGCAATTGATCTGCAAATATTTTTTTATGCCTGATAAAGGTGTTTGCCTTATTTCAGATCCTCATAAGGGCTTATTAAATGCTACTCGATATATGCCCGTGTTTACCCCTCCACCGGGAGCTCATAGATATTGCCTCCGACATGTGACTTCAAACTTGAATGCTCAATTCAAAAGAAAAGCCATTAAGGAACTCTATTATGCGGCAGATATGGCACATAACCAACGAAAGTTTGACCAAGCAATGGAACTTATTGGTAATAAGGATCCAGTTGCGTTGAATTATCTGAAAGCTATGTCACGAGAAAAGTGGACATTGGCATATGATGGAGGGATGCGCGAAGGCATTATGAAGAAAAATATGGGAGAAAGCTTAAACAATGTGTTGAAAGGTACTCGACATCTTCCACCCACATCAAATGTTGAGTGCACATTTTATCGTATTGTCTAATATTTTGCTGATCGAGTGCGAATGGTTCATGCAATGAGGGCACAACCTTTCACGACATATGCGTATAAAATGTACAATGAGTGGGACAAAAATTCTACAAATCACTGGGCAGAAGTTTTTTCTTGGCAGCATGAGACGGGTCATGTCAAAATGGGCCGACAAATCGGGTTCGGTAATCATTATTACTCGGTTGACATCAAAGCTAAATATTGCTCTTGTGGAAAATGGACTCTTCATCGAATTCCGTGCTCACATGCAATAAAATTATGTACAAAATTAGGGATTAGGTCGACCGAGCTTGTTGAAAAATGTTACCTGACCTCCGAATATTTGAAAACATACGAAGGGAGGTTCTACCCGTTGTTGGAATCACATTATTAGGATACTCCTAATTTTGAGTTGGTCCATGACCCTGATCTAAGGAAGCCACCTACTGTAGGCTGGAAGCGGCGCACTCGCATTCACAATGAGATGGACTGGCCAGAGTTAGACTCAGATTAGACTCAAATAAAACAATCTCATGCAAAAAAAAAAAAAACTGTTTTGTTAATTTCTGGGCTTGTATTTGGCATGTTTTTGTGCGTTTTTTGACTACGACTTGAACATAAAAATTACAGGTGATGTTATGAACTTTGTAGACACATAAGATTTGGCTCATTTCGATGCCCGAGTGAAGAGATATGACCAAGCAAAACAGGCCAAAAGTTTTATGTTAAAAAACTATTTTTTGTTGATTTTTGGGATTGTATTTGGCATGTTTCTGTACGTTTTTTGCCTACGACTTGAACATAAAAGTTGCAGGTGATATTATGAAATTTGTAGACACATAAAATTTGGCTCATTTCGGTGCCTGAGTAAAGAGATATGGCCAAGCAAAACAGGCCCGTTTGGAAAGTTTTATGTTAAAAAACTGTTTTTTGTTGATTTTCGGACTTGTATTTGACATATTTTTGTGCGTTTTTTGACTACGACTTGAACATAAAAGTTGAAGGTGATGTTATGAACTTTGTAAACACGTAAGATTTGGCTCATTTAGATACCCGAGTGAAGAGATATGGCCACACAAGATATGCCTGTTTGAGCCTAATGAAAAATAGTTTAATTAGTTTTTTTTGCTTTTCTAGCACAGAATAAAAAACTATTTATGCAAATTAGTCAATAATAAAAAATAATTCATTGAAATTACAATACAATAAAAAAGTATTTATTCAAAACAGATCTACTTGACACTCTTTCTCAACAATAATTACTTAATTTTTTTTTATTTTCTGGCTCAGAATAAATTTTTTTATATGTAAATTAGTCAATAATAAAAAATAATTCATTGAAATTACAATACAATAAAAAATTATTTATTCAAAACAGACCTACTTGACGCTCTTTCTCAACAATAATTACGTAATTGTTTTTTTAATTTTTTGGCTCAGAATAAAAAACTATTTTTGCAAATTAGTCAGTAATAAAAAATAATTCATTGAAATTACCACAAATTGTAGTCACGGGTTCCGCATTTTTGTTTGCATTTTAGTCACGGGTTGTGAGTATATATGTAGTCACGGGTTCCGCATTTTTGTCTGCATTGTAGTAACGGGTTGTGAAAATTGTGAACTACTGTATTCGGAATGTGAGTATATATACAAAGGGAGTGAACACCAATCTCAACAATAATTATTAAAAATGGAGCCGTTCAAAGCCCTTGTATTACACTCCTGGTGATATTTTTCGTGCCATGGGTCGTGGTTGGCAGTTGGATGATGATTACTATTACTCATTGAATCCAAATCAAAGATATTCAGAAAGATATTTGTGAACAATCGAAGATGAATGGCTTCATCGGGTCCAATAACAAGACGGGCTTGTTGTGGATTGTTGTGAACGTCAAATTTGTTGCCTCAGACTAAGTGCCATACTCATGCCTCGTGTAACGCCACAGGGAAAAACTACATCACTCAATAGGATACGTGAGGAGAATAACAGGATGGTTATGCGTATGCAACATCTAAATTACCAAGAAATTTCTCGAGAATACGCATTATGTGGTTATGTGCAAGAAGCAAGAGCCTGGTCGGAGCTTAGTATAGGTCCTGAGTATCGATAGGATATTGAAATGTTTGATGAGGAGAATAACTAGATTCATGTCAATTAGTTTTATATTAATTCAATGTTCGTATTAATTGCATAATTGTTTGGCTTCAAATAAAACAATTATGTCAATAAAATTATATTATTAACATGCATTATCCAAAACACCACAAAAAAAAATATATAAATACACAACGACCAATGTTTAAATAAACTATCTATGTGACCGATAACCATGACGTCCCCCTGTTCCACAATCTGAGGACCGCCTCATCCTCGTAGACCTTCTCCTATTTGCTTCTTCCTTACCATCATTGTACTGAACTGGTGATACATTAAATTGTGCAGGAGACGGAAGTGGAATTCTATGATGTAGAGGTGCATCACTCCACTGGTCTATACCGAGATCAGTCAAAGTCCATCTCGGCGTACTGAAACCTTGTCCTTGATTGTGAAAATTGACGGGCATATCATGTTATGGTGATTGGGCCATGGCAGGAATGTAAACATCTTTAGGGTTGGGACAAGGTTGAGCTGAGCTCGATCATCTGGCATTAAATTGATCATGATAAGCCGAGCTCGATCCTCCGGCATTGAAGTGACCATGAAAACCCGAGCTCGATCCTTCAGCATTGAAGTGACCATGAAAACCCGAGCTTGATCCTCCAGGATTGAAGTGACCATGAAAACCCGAGCTCGATCCTCCAACATTGAAGTGATTTGAAAAGCCGAGTTCGATCCTCCGGCATGTTCCTCATCTACACAGCACCGATGGCTACATTATCACTACATGTGACCATATCGTGGATGTTCCTCATTCTAGATCGCAGTTCTCTAATTGTCGTGGGATCACTAGTTTGGGCAATTTGTTCCATTGAATTTTGCACCTCTTCAATTTCCATGAACTGAAAATATAAAATAACAAATACTATCAACAAAAAAATGTTCCTAAATAAATAGCATTAAAATAAGTATCAATGGAAAACAATACCAAATACAAACCACATTATGCAATAGAGCGGCTGACCCAGCCTGGTGTCCCGCACCTCTCCTAATCAATCGGGGTGAGATGTAATGACGAGTGATTCGGTCATACCACTTTTCGTATCCTTCGTCCGTCTGGTCTTCCTCCTCCTCAATATAGTGTCCAGTCACAACGTACAATTGACGATTATTCCACGTTGCAATATACCGAGTGTGCTTAGCCACCCAATTAGTCGTGGCCTTACCTTTTCGGGTGACCCTTCCGACATGTCCAGATGTGTGTAGAATAGATTGGCGTATTTCGAACTGTCGAAGAACACGGTCAGGACGATGATACTCAACGATGGCAAAGAATATTATTGGAACTGATGCTCGCCATATGTTATCATTCAAACATTGAGGTGGCAACTCAGCAATATTTGCATCATTGAGATTGTACGGTGTCCAGACAAACTGAAATACGAAAAAATAATTTAGAATATATTTGTAGGAGATAGTTATAACTTCATAATAATTTGAAAAAATAATAATTCCCGACTCACATGTCCATCCGTCATCTGATCGAGACCATCTCTAATTGTCCGGACGTTGTGACTGACTGTAGCAGTATTTGTAGTAGGTCGATGCCACCTTCAAACAACAATCATTGAAAATAATTAAAAACATTTGAACATTTCTTAATTAAACATAATCTTCAAATGGTAAATTACCGTGAAGCATAAGGTGCTCGGGCAATGCCATGGACGTCATCTCCCGCCATCTGTCTAGGTACCCCATCAGGCCTTACAATCCAAATCCTACTCCACACCCATATCTATTAATGAGAAGCATATTGATTGAATAACCACGAATTATTATGCTAGAAATTATAGCATCTAAATAATAATTTTTCTCACCTGTAATAATGGCATGAAACCTGCAATATTTTTGCAATCTACTTGAGAACCATTCGACAATTCTCTGTATAAATAAGCCAATAACGCACTCCCCTAACTGTATGTGCGGGCTAAGTTTAAATCTTCAAACACATTCAACCACACTACAGGAATAACATCTCATGTGGTGTCGGCGCACATCACACTACTAATTCAATAATTATACAAACCAATTTCAACATTATACGAACAATTCAAAAATTATACCAAATAATTTCAAAGTTACACTAAAAATTGACATTATACCTAAAAGTCAAAATTGAGCCTAAATATCAAAAATCAATCTACTAATTCAATAATTATACCAACCAATTCCAACATTATACTAAACAATTCGAAAATTATACCAAAAAATCATAAAAAATAGCACTAAAATTGATATTATACCAAAAAGTCAAAATTATACCTAAAGATCAAAAATCAACCTATTAATTCAATAATTATACCAACATATTCGATAATTATAGTAAAAATGCAAAAATTATAGCTACCAAATCGAATTTATCAGTAAAAATTCAAAATTTGAACTCTAAATAACAATTATTTACAATAGAAAAAAACCCATATATAAACTCTATATTTAACAAAATTAAAACTATACCTTACGTTCTTGGTTGAGGGAGAAAATTGGAGGCTAAATTTAGAGAGAAAATCTTGCTAAAAATGGTGAAAATTGGAGGAAGAAGAAGAGGAGGAAAAAACGAGAATGAGAGGAATGGAGTGTGGAGCGTTTTTGTGTTGTTGAAGGAGCATTTTTTTTCTGTTGCTTTCAGCCAGAATTTTTTTAAAAAAACATTAATTCATGTTACGTCATAACCTATGTCGTAACACATGAATTTATTTTTTTAAAATAAATTCACGTGTTACGACATAGGTTATGTCGTAACACTGCTCGTGTCAGCAGTCAACACTGATGCTGACACAAGAAATTAGCTTTTTATTTAAAAAATATATATATAGCGTGTTACGACATACTCCATGTCGTAACACCATATTTTATTTAAAAAATAAAAATAAAATATGTTATGACATGGAGTATGTCGTAACACTGCTGTTACGACATACCCTATGTCGCAACATGCTAAAATCTGAATACCACCATTTTTGGTGGTATTTTATGATTTTTTATTTATTTTTATATTATTTATTTAATTTTTCCTGTTCCAACCGGCCAACCGCGTCCATACTAGGAGCCACGAGGACGCGTCAAGATTCAAATCAAGCCACATTCCTCAACACTTCAATAACCTCCATTGCAATTTTTCCCTCTTAGTAGAATTCATCAATTTGCAAATTGATTTTCATGAAATTAAATGACCTCAAATGTTGTTAACATACTTAAGATATATTACTAATAATTGATTCATTTTTCCTACTGTACTTATTGATTCAACTTTTTTAAAACCTTTTAAGTTTCTAATAATTTTTCCTTATTTTCTTTGAAAATCAAATTGATCCATAATGTACCAAAGTTTTTCACTTTTGCAATTTTTCTTTGTTGAATATGCAGTATAAAGCACAAACAAACTTGCACTGTATCCTTAATGTTCTTCACTTTTTTAACTTCTTAATTTCAATTTATATTTATTTGGCTAATTTCATTAAAGAACATAGTTTCAGTGAATTTTTTTTTTCAAGCGTACAATATATAATGAGAAGAATATTTATTTAGAAAGGCAAATTGATATTTTTATAGCGTCTGGTCACATGAATAATACTAAATAATTAGTTTATATATATATTTTTTCCATTGCACACTCATAGAGTGTGCTCCGGCCACTAGTATATATAAAGTGAGAAAGGTCTAGAGTAACAACTTTGGGATGTCAAATTTTGGTGAAGTCTTCATCCACTCAAAATTTGACAAGTGTCCCAAATAACTTCCATTTTCCCTATAAATTTTATTCTCTCTTCTATTTTCTCTCGCATTATTTTTATATATCACGTTATTTTCCTTTTCTCTCCCGTGCCTTTTTTTTCTCCACTATGTTCTTTCCTATTTTCTCACATATTATCTTTATATATCACGTTTATTTTCCTTTTCTCTCCTATACCTTTTTTTTGCCCACTATCTTTTTTATATTTTATTTATTTGATTTTGGTACAAAAATAATTATCAAATTGACTTTAACTAAAGAATTTTTTTAAAATCTTTTCTATTTTGCAACCGCAACGAGTGCGCGGCATTTAGTAGTGTGCATATATATATATATATATATGTCTGATCATATATATTGGAGCTAAAAAAATTTTATAGTAAAAATACTATAAACAAATACAAGGTTTGACTTTAACTAGCTAGGCCAATCATATGTAGTACATGTTTAAAAAATCTGCCAGCTTGTTTTGATTTACAACTTTTTTTTTTTTTGATTATTTGAATATTAGTCAATTATAAAATAATTTAATGGAGATAATCTATTATATATATATATATATATATATATAGTTAAGCAAATATTTCTCAAATTACACAATGCCATTTGGTTATCAACAACTTTTTTATTCACCAATGAAGTCGTCTCAAATTTCTAATCACATTGAACAAGCAATTAAATGTTTGATGGCAAATTGAATGTGACCTTTGAAACATTAATTTCAAGACTTCGTGATTTTATCATTCTACGATATATAAAAACATAAAATTTGTTAAAAAGATCGATGATATCAGCTTTGTTTGTAAAAGCTTATTTGAAAGAACTTTATTCATGAATACTTCTAGAAATTTCTCTATAATTATTAAGCGATTTCCTATCTATGTTGTTTCTAAGGTTTTAAATCTCACATACATTTAAATAATAAATCAACTGAGCACCATATACTATATATATCACATAGAAATTACTAAGGTTTATCAATGGTATCCCTCTTTTCTTGGACCAAAGGAATATAAAACTATGTGTGAACATTTCTCGAGGAACCAAGTATCGTAAATATTATGAGGTTGTGTTTGGATGAGATGATTTAGATTTGACCAGAGAATTTGGAAGAAATTTTTTTAATTGATTTTAAATTGAGTTATTCAAATTATACAATAAGGATGAAGAAAATAGCTCAAAATGAGTGTTGAAACATTTGAAGTTTATTATCACTTGAAATTATTCAAATAAACTCAATGGATGTGTTGATAAATTTGAAATCTATAGCTTTTTCATCCCTCAATCCAAACACAACCTACCTGTCGAATATTGTAAATAATTATGTATTTGTAGATTTTTTTTTTCTATAATTCTTGGAACACACATGTTTTCCTTGAAGCCCAAATATATTAAGACTCGCCCCAATAATTTGGAAAATCCAAATCAACCGAGTTCTAATTGTACAAGCTATATTGAAATATATGGGCTATAGGCCCATTTACTTGTCCGAATTTCCTTCTTCTTTTAGGCCCAAAACATAGAGTTTAGTTAAGCAAATCACGCTTTCCAATACAAGAGAAAACGGACAACGGGATGTGCCACTTGTCTCTTCTGAGTACCTTGCAATTCTCTCCAGTTTAAACCCAAATCGCTTCTGTGTACTCAATATTTCTGCCAAATTCATCGAAAGTCAAAATAAAAATATCGCTTGTTTTAAGAAATCACAGAGAACTGGAAGAGGGAACATCGGGCAATTTGAAAAGACCACACAGTTAACATCATTTTTCCGGAGTTTTACATGTATCAGTTTCATCAAATCATCATTATTGTAATAATTTCAAGAATTGTTGTGTAGGAAACAGTGAAATATATGAAGTTATTCTGATATAGAATACAATACATTGTTTAGGACTTGGTATAGGAGAGAACCGAAAATACAGTCTGGATCAAGGTAAACAAGAGCAACATAAGAGCTGCAAAAAATGATATATATGCCCAAGGACTACTGAAATAATAATGCCTTAAATTCGCCATCCATCTATTCCTGAGATGACAGCAATGCCCATTCACCTTGTTAAACACATCATCGTAGCAGAAATCAGAAGACATGAGTATATTTCTACCTAAACGGTTGAACATACGATAAACCATCTCATCATCACCTAGCAAATTAGTGACAATTCCACGACGCCGTAATATTTCCACATCTTTTGAGGAATTTATTAGACAATGCAAAAAGAAGGCGTAATCTGTCACATATTTGGGATGATTATCAATGAAGAACTGCTCATATGCTATTAGATTTCTGAGGATCGACTCTGTTGCATCTGAAACATCAAATCCTGGAATCTTCATCACCCCTTTGGTAAACTTAATGTCCAAAAAATTACTTTCTGTGTACTTTAAGAACTTGATTCCTGCCTCTTGAAGTTCAGTGGTGGAATTTATTGCTAACATTTTTTCCTTCTCTGATTTAACAGGTCTACTCGCCGTCATCTTAGCAGAAGAAGAACACCAAATCCTGTACACTAGGCCAAGAAGGTGGTCAATATTCTTCATAGATACTCTTCCAGTGTTCTTTGAAGCCTCATCAGGCCATGGAGAAATGGCATCAATGAAAATCTGGATTAGATGAAGAATTTGGTCGTCTGGATTTCCAGTTCTCGTCATGCTGAATAACTGATCGAGAACAAAGAATGGAACCTGATTTTCGACAAGCATCAAATCGTGGCGCAACTGGCCGAGAATTTGATCATATTGGAAAATTGTATCATCCCTTTCCCTTAATTCGTCGAACCTGTACTTTCTAATTAATTCAATGATGAAGCATCCATCTAGAAGCAACATCTGCACGAAGTCATCTGGGCTAAGCTCAATAGATTCTGCATAACATCTTCGCGCTTTCTCTTCGAATGATCTTATCGCCATGACATATTTGTCCACGCTAGACTCGTTTCTTCGTTTGAGAAGAAGCTTTAGGTACCTGAATTTGTGCTGCTCCATTTTCTGGAGATGCTTTTTGCTGTGGTGAAAAGGGCCGACTGCAAGTAGTTTTGGTTCGTAGAACTTCTCATTTACGCAGCGCAAATCATCAGAGACTCTGAAGATTGAAGGCTTGTAGGGAGAGGAAGGCAAGTCAAGAAGTATGTTGTCGATACGAACAGAGATATGATCTATTGTTTCAGACATTGTTATTGTCTACAAGAAAATCTTTTAGACAAGGTAAAGAAGTTCTTGATAAATGTTCTTTGTTCTTTAATGATACATGGCCTTTTCTTTGGTTTGTGGAATAGTCAAAAGGTGGTCGGTCCAGACAAATGAATGCTTTTTGTCATTTTATAGGACACAATTTTCCACACTGGTAGTTTCATGGAAACCACAAGGATTAGGTAATTTCTTGGTTGTATGGCAGTAAGAATACGAATAGAGTGCAAGTAGTTTCCTCTTATTTTCGGATGTCTAAATCAAGCTACCCATTCCATAGTTTCTGTTGGATAAAATGGTACAAATTGTGGTTGAGTACGAAATTCGAACGCCGTTAGTATCCGGGATACTTAAGATTATTGGATAATCTTAATCTACGTTCCGAGTAGATGAGTTTAGCATTTCGAATTTCTCTAATCGGAACGAATGAGAAATTAAGTGCTAAATTGAAGGGTTTGAATTGTGTATCCCATATTTTGATATAATTTTATTTAATATGTCATGCATATATCATGAATGACACAACACATTTTAATGGAAAATATGTCATGAATACATCATGAATGACATATGAGCACTTCAAGGTGGTGGAGCATCTTGGATGGCTAAGATTTGATCTTAGAAATGGATGGTGTGGATTGATTCTTATGGAAATGGATTTTGCCTATAAATAGCAACCATTCCAACCATTTTGAAACACACCAACTCAAAACACAACATATTTCTCTCTAAGTGTTCTTGAGTTTTATAAAACCATCTTCATCTTTTTCTTGAGATTTCAACAGTAAATTAAGTTCGTAATTTTCTGAAATTGAAGTGGTTTAATCTTCAGAAAAAGAATATCGTTGTATCTTGGGACACTTGTTGCAAGAACTCGTACCACCAAGGCGGGGCAATTTAGTGTTAAGGATAGAGAGTTCTCTCTCGCCTCGATATAATCTTTCTTTGTTATTATCAATTTGATACGTTTGTGAAGTTTTGAAACAACAAACTTAACACTAAATTTTCTTGTTGTTGTTCAAAAGTTATCACTTGTTCAAATGGAAAATATGGGAAATGTTGATGGTGCTACTCTTGATTTCGGTCTTGGACCAGGTGCTATTCATGGTCTCGGTATTATCAATGGCTCCGGTGGAGGTTCTGGTTTTAGTTACGGTTCAGGGCTGGGTCCTGGTTCCGGTTTTGGCATTGGCTCTGGTGGGGATGCCGGGCTAGGTTCTGGTTCAGGGTTGGGCCCTGGTTCCGGTTCTGGCTCTGCTCCGGTCCCTCCATTTGTTTCAATGGCTAATCCTGTTATACCGGTTCAGGCTGAAAAACCGGAGAAGTTCAGCGGGGCTGATTTCAAGAGGTGGCAACAAAAGATGTTGTTTTACCTCACGACTTTGAACCAAGCAAGGTACTTAAGGGGAAATGCTCCTTATGTCCCGGTTGAGTCAACTGATAGTGATCTGAGGAAGGCATATGATTCCTGGATACATGGTGATTTCCTTTGCAGAAATTACCTACTCAATGGATTGAATGATTCGCTTTACAGCGTATATTCTGAAGTAAAAACTGCCAAAGACCTCTGGGAGGCACTGGACAAGAAGTATAGAACTGAGGACGCTGGACTAAAGAAGTTCGTGGTCGCGAAGTTCTTAGACTTCAAAATGGTAGACTCTAAGTATGTGACAAGCCAAGTTCAAGAGTTTCAAATTATATTACATGAAATTCATGCTGAGAACATGGCTCTGAGTGAGTCCTTCCAAGTAGCTTCTATCATTGAGAAGTTACCGCCTTCTTGGAAGGATTTCAAGAATTACTTGAAGCACAAACGAAAGGAGATGAGTCTAGAAGACTTGGTTGTTCGACTCAGAATTGAGGAAGACAATCGGGGATCAGACAAGAAGCTCCTTGTGCAGGCAATGGCAAACATTGCTGAAGTTCCGGAGAGTTCTGACCGGAAGAGAAAATTCCAAGGAAAATTCCAAGGAAATTCCCAGAAAAAGAAGGCTGCCGGGAAAGGAAAGTCAAGGGCGGGAGACCGCTGTCACAACTGTGACAAACCTGGTCATTGGGTCAGAGATTGTAGAGAGCCCAAGAAAAACAAGTTTCATGGGCAAGGTTCTGGCCATAACCAGAACAAAGGCAAGAACCGGGTGCAAAATGAAGTGCACCTAGCTGTTGATGATGTCCAGGGTATCAACAAGATGATCGATGACCTGTCGGACAAACAGGTGCCGATCGATCTAACAGATCTTGATCTCACTGCCGTCGTGTTCGAAGCCAACTTGGTGGACAACCCGAGGGAGTGGTTTGTTGACACTGGAGCTACTCGCCATATCTGTTCAGATAGGGCTGCCTTCTCGTCCTATACCCCAACTGAAGGACGAAGACTGTTTATGGGCAAATCAGCCACATCTCCAGTGGTTGGAATGGGGAAAGTTGTGCTGAAGATGACTTCAGGCAAAAAACTGACATTGATTGAAGTTCTGCATGTTCCGGAGATTCGCAAGAATTTGGTATCCGGTTCAGCTTTGGTCAAGAATGGGTTCAAGATAGTCTTCGAGGCTGATAGATTTTCTTTAACAAAGAGAGGATTTTATGTTGGAAAAGGTTACCTTGAGCAGGGCCTTTTCAAGATGAATGTAATGAATGTAATCCGCTCTGTTGTAATTGAAAATGAAAGCAATAAAAGTATTGAGAATTCTGTTTATTTGCTTGAGTATTCTAATTTGTGGCATGTCAGACTAGGACATGTAAATTATAATACTATTCGAAGATTGATCAACTTGAATTTATTACCAACTTTTAAAGTTGAAAATGAACATAAATGTGGAATTTGTGTTGAGGCAAAACTAGTCAAACAACCGTTTCCTTTAGTGGAAAGAAACACCGCACCACTAGAACTTATTCACAGTGACATCTGTGATTTGAAGTTTGTGCAAACTAGAGGTGGGAAAAAGTATTTCATTACATTCATAGATGATTGCACAAAGTATTGTTATGTGTATTTACTAAGAAGTAAAGATGAAGCTCTAGGAGCGTTTACACATTACAAAACGGAAGTTGAAAATCAACTTGGAAAAAGGATAAAGGCTATCCGTAGTGATAGAGGTGGCGAATACAGAGCACCGTTTGATGAATTTTGTGCAAATTCAGGCATTATACATCAAACAACGGCCCCATATTCACCACAATCAAACGGAATAGCGGAGCGCAAGAATCGTACTCTTAAGGAGATGATGAATGCGTTGCTGATTAATTCAGGTTTACCTGAGAATTTGTGGGGGGAGGCGATCCTCTCCGCCAATTATATCCTTAACAAGATTCCCCACAAAAGTAGGAGT
Organism: Buddleja alternifolia; assembly: GCA_019426215.1. Taxonomy (NCBI): domain Eukaryota; kingdom Viridiplantae; phylum Streptophyta; class Magnoliopsida; order Lamiales; family Scrophulariaceae; genus Buddleja; species Buddleja alternifolia. Next base: position 39,366,827 of record CM033397.1, on the reverse strand, counting down.
GAGACTCCGTACGAACTTTGGAAAGGTCAAAAGCCTTCTTACAAGTACCTCAAAGTGTGGGGGTGTTTGGCTAAGGTAGAAATACCCAAACCCAAACAAGTTAAGATAGGGCCTAAAACTATTGATTGCATATTCATAGGTTATGCACTTAATAGTAGCGCCTATCGATTTTTGGTACATAAATCAGAAATATCTGAGATTCATGAAGGTACTATCATGGAATCTAGAAATGCTTCATTTTTCGAGGATATCTTTCCAAGTAAGGAAAGAAATGAACAAGTTCCTCTCAAAAGAACATTTGATGAGTCTACGAGTAGTTCTAATCCCGGGGATGAAGAACCACGTCGTAGCAAAAGGGCAAGAGTTCCAAAATCATTTGGTCCCGATTATGTATCTTATACATTAGAAGAGGAGCCAAGGACGATTAAGGAAGCTATGTCCAGTCCAGATGCTCAACTCTGGAAAGAGGCTATCAATAGTGAAATCGAGTCTATTTTGCACAACCATACCTGGGAGTTGGTTGATCTTCCAAAGGGAAGTAAGCCTTTAGGCTGTAAATGGATTCTGAAAAGAAAGTATAAGGCTGATGGAACTATTGATAAGTATAAGGCCCGTTTGGTAGTCAAAGGATACCGACAAACAGAAGGTCTTGATTTCTTCGATACTTATTCTCCAGTAACGAGAATAACATCCATAAGATTATTCATCGCTATTGCTGCGCTGCATAACCTTGAGATACATCAAATGGATGTTAAGACTGCGTTTCTGAACGGAGAATTAGAAGAAGAAATATACATGGAACAACCCGAGGGGTATGTTGCTCCTGGAAAGGAGAAGAAAGTGTGTAAACTTGTAAAGTCGCTATACGGACTTAAACAAGCGCCAAAGCAGTGGCATGAAAAATTTGATAGCACAATGTTATCAAATGGTTTCAAGATCAACGAGTGTGATAAGTGCGTGTATGTTAGACAAACACATAACGCATACGTCATAGTGTGTCTATATGTAGATGACATGTTGATAATGGGTAGTAATCATGAAATTATCATGAATACTAAAGGAATGTTAAAGAAGAACTTTGACATGAAGGATATGGGACTTGCAGACGTCATCTTAGGGATTAAAATCCTGAGGACTTCTGAAGGACTAGTCTTATCACAATCTCATTACGTTGAGACGGTTTTGGAAAAGTTCCTTCCGAGTGATAGTGCACCAGTTAAGACGCCAGTGGACTTGAGCGTTCATTTACGCAAGAACCATGGCGAACCCGTATCACAGTTAGAATATGCTAGGGTCATTGGGAGTCTGATGTATATCATGAACTGTACTCGCCCTGATCTAGCTTATTCTATGAGCAAGTTGAGTAGGTTCACAAGTAATCCAAGTGAAGAGCATTGGAATGCTTTAACTAGAGTTCTTAAGTATTTAAAGTATACTAAAGAATATGGATTACACTACTCAAGATATCCAACTGTAATAGAGGGATACAGCGATGCTAATTGGATATCAGACACGAACGACTCTAAGTCCACAAGTGGATATGTATTTACCATTGGTGGAGGAGCAGTGTCGTGGAAATCTTCTAAGCAAACTTGCATAGCCCGTTCCACGATGGAATCAGAATTCATAGCTTTAGATAAAGCTGGTGAAGAAGCTGAGTGGCTAAGAAATTTCTTAGAAGATGTTCCCTGTTGGGAAAAACCTGTGCCTCCGATTTTGATTCATTGCGACTGTATGTCGGCAATTGGGAGGGCTCAGAGTAGTATGTATAATGGTAAGTCTAGACATATTCGTCGTAGGCATAATACCATTAAGCAGTTGATCTCTAACGGGATTATTTCCATTGATTATGTGAAATCAAAGGAGAATATTGCAGATCCTTTGACGAAAGGATTGCCTAGAGATCAAATATACTGCCTATTAAGAGGAATGGGATTAAAGTCTACAATTTAAGAATAGACACAGCGGAAACCCAACCATGTTGACTGGAGATCCCAAGATCATGGTTCAATGGGAAAACTAAGTTGTGAACATTCATTGAGGCACTTAAGAGTTAATTAATAAACTCTAAACCCATTGCCTAGGATAAAGAAGTGCAACCTGCAAGTTGTAGCAAAAGGTTAAGCCGGGCTTTTAATGATTCCTATACTGTCTAAATGAAGTGGAGTATGGCAGGATACTCTTAATTAGGAAGTCACCTATGTAAGTGTGAGGTGTAGGCCGCCTCAACATTGAGTAAAATGTAAACACTTCTGAAACCAAGAGGGGGTGCCACGACCAAAATGGACCCAACCGTGAGAACTGAAAAACTGCTGAAAGTTTATTATGTGAATATTGTTGTCTAGATTTACACGAACGGCTGACCAATTCAAGACATTACGTTCATTGGAGAGCCTAGTAAATCCGATGATATTTCACTAGGAAAGGTTCAAAGCCAAAAGCTACCTCTTTTGATGTGATAAACTTTCAATCGAAATCTCAAGAGCATGCATTGCATTAATTTCATTCGTGTGGGGGATTGTTGGATAAAATGGTACAAATTGTGGTTGAGTACGAAATTCGAACGCCGTTAGTATCCGGGATACTTAAGATTATTGGATAATCTTAATCTACGTTCCGAGTAGATGAGTTTAGCATTTCGAATTTCTCTAATCGGAACGAATGAGAAATTAAGTGCTAAATTGAAGGGTTTGAATTGTGTATCCCATATTTTGATATAATTTTATTTAATATGTCATGCATATATCATGAATGACACAACACATTTTAATGGAAAATATGTCATGAATACATCATGAATGACATATGAGCACTTCAAGGTAGTGGAGCATCTTGGATGGCTAAGATTTGATCTTAGAAATGGATGGTGTGGATTGATTCTTATGGAAATGGATTTTGCCTATAAATAGCAACCATTCCAACCATTTTGAAACACACCAACTCAAAACACAACATATTTCTCTCTAAGTGTTCTTGAGTTTTATAAAACCATCTTCATCTTTTTCTTGAGATTTCAACAGTAAATTAAGTTCGTAGTTTTCTGAAATTGAAGTGGTTTAATCTTCAGAAAAAGAATATCGTTGTATCTTGGGACACTTGTTGCAAGAAATCGTACCACCAAGGCGGGGCAATTTAGTGTTAAGGATAGAGAGTTCTCTCTCGCCTTGATGTAATCTTTCTTTGTTATTATCAATTTGATACGTTTGTGAAGTTTTGAAACCACAGTTTCCAAGAACCAAAAAATGGTGGTCTCTTTCTCTCTCTCTCTCCATGTTTCAAGGAAATGATCAAATTTAAAATGGTGTTAAAAGATAAAAGAGTTTCATACTCAAGACGTTCTATAAACCTTTTCTTCCTAAGAGAAATCCGTTCACAGAAAACCATGATTTCGCAAGCAATACTAGTAAAAGAGCAATTGTTGAGTCCACCTATGTGGGTGGCTGTACATAGTTGAAAAAAAGAGGAGGAATGGTTGTTTTAATGTTTTTGTTGAATAAGTTGCAACCATTTTCTTTGAAAATAAAAAGGGGCAAATGACATATGGGATGACATAATAAATGTTGAAAATTGTCATGGATTTTTCCTATAAATAGAGCACCTCTTGCCCTACTCAAACACACCATCAACAAGAGATAGAGAGAGTGTGGAGAGAAAGAGTTGGAGAGAGAAAAAAAAAAAAAAAGATTGGGAGAAGAAAAATAAGATTGAGAGGAGTGTTCTATTTTTCTTCTACAATTCCAAATTTAATAAACTTGATGAATTTGTAATCCAAGGGATATTCTCTTGAAGATTTTGTGTATCCCCTAATTAGTTTAGGGAGAAATTGTGTAAGCCCATTATTGATATAGTGGAGGTTTTCGACTTCGGTCTCGTGGTTTTTTTCCGATTTGGGTTTTCCACGTAAAAACTCTTGTCTTGTTTATTCTATTTATTTCTATCGTACTAACGTTGGTGTGGTCCCATTTTTATCCAGTTAGTGGGGAAAAGAATTATATCGCTTCCGCATTGCGCCGGTGTCATTTATTTTGGCACTCTTTCCCAACAAGTGGTATCAGAGCTCGGGTATTCTTAGTATGCTCTATGCTCGCAGTTTAATCTGATCTTCCACATCAGAAAAGTTTTCCCGGGCTATTTGGCTTTCACATTTGGAGAGCCACGTTCATATTTGAGGTAACAGATTAAAAATGGAGGAGTCATCATCTATTGGTGATGAAGTAATTGCTTTATTATTGCTCAGCTCATTACCGGATAGTTGGGATACCCTCGTGGTGTCAGTCAGCAACTCAGCTCCCAATGGAGATTTGACCTTGCAAGTGGTCAAAGATTGCCTTCTAAACGAAGAGTCCAGAAGAAAGGAGCAGTCGTTCAGTACCGAGTAAAATGCCTTGATGACTGAAAATTCTGACAGACGAGGAAGAAACAAAAATAGAGGTCCTCGGCACCAGAGAGACAAATCCAGGGGGAAGTCCAAGTTCAAAGGAGATTTCAAATGTCATTACTGTGGTGGTCCAAACCACTACGAAAGAGACTGCAGAAAAAAGAAAAGAGATCAAAAGAATGGAAATAATGAAAACAAGAAAGATGACAAAGACATCACAGCTGTGGCAACTGATGGTGATGTTGTCATTATCTGTGATGATGCATGTGTCAGTTCATCATGCCAAGAAACAGATTGGATCATTGATTCAGGAGCCTCGTATCATATCACCCCACATAGGGATATGTTCACATCATACACGAGTGATAACTTTGGCAGAGTCAGAATGGCCAATCATGGTGTGACAGAGGTTATCGGCATGGGGAACATTAATTTGGAAACTGACACAAGGTGCCGACTCATTCTGAGAGACGTCAGACATATTCCTGACATTCGGCTCAACATTATTTCCACTGGCAAGCTAGATGATGACGGCTATGTCAGTAACTTTGGTGAAGGAAAATGGAAGCTCACCAAAGGTTCTCTGATTACTGCAAAGAGTAAGAAAAAGAACTCACTCTACCTGATGCAAGCAAAATTATCCAATGGAGAGGTGAATGCAGCAGTCAATAATTCCTCCATTGAGCTATGACATAAGAGGCTTGGACACTTGAGCCAAAAAGGCATGCAACTTTTGGCTAAGAAGAAACTTCTACCTGACACTTGACGTCAGTGGGATAGAGCTACAAACTTGTGTTGATTGTGTAGCAGGAAAACAACACAGAGTTGCGTTCAAGAGCTTTTATCCATCTAGAAAATCACTTGGTGCATACTGATGTATGCTATATGAAAGACAAAACACTTGGTGGTGCAGTGTATTTTGTCACATTCATTGATGATTTCTCAAGAAAGGTATGGTGTTTTGCTTTGAAATCTAAAGACCAGGTTATATATATATATATATATATATATATATATATATATAGGATTCATATGAAACGGTGTAATCAGTAACCATAAAGCACCTTTACTAAATTTCTTTCCATCACCGATATCGATATCATTCAGAAAGGAGAAATAACCTTAATCTTTTATCTATTCACATTAATCGCAGCACCGACAGTAGAAAAATTCTTAAGTATTGCTTTCATACTTTTCTCCAAATCATGCAAAATACCCATTCCTTCATAGTATAAATGCGTTTTCAGATACATATATACACAATCACTAGGGCACATAGACAAAGAAACCATACATAAACCACACAAACTATCGAAATTTTACAGTCATCAAGAAATTTGATTTTCAACAAGTTTTAAGTGGGCATATCATCATCTATTCTGTCATATTCTAATAGGATCAGGAAGCAGAAATGTTAATCATTCTTTTCATGGCTTTTGATCATAATAATTTGTCTAAAATCCATTCTCTAAAAAATCAAGACACGGTACGTAATATATGATCAAATAACACACAAACTTAAATCAATATCGGAGTTCATTATTGGAAAATCATGAGTTCATAAACCATTCTCTGATACCACGTGTAAGTTAAATTTCATACAATTACGTGATTTCCATAATCATGAACTTCATGATTTTCACATCGTTTTAACAACTAAAACTAACCTTTGCCCATAACCCATTGGTAGTCTTTTATCATTGATTTGCTACAGAGACTCTTGAGAAAGATTGATTTCTCTCCCTTTACCCCTATTTCAGTGATGGAAAGAGACGTATACTTTTATCAGATAAGTTTTCTGCTTTTCACGTATTAGTTTTGCTATAGAGATGTGTAGATTGTGTAGGGGCAGAGAGATGGCCAATCCTCTTTATATTCAAACTCTAAGAGTTGCCTTCCATCAAGACACTTTTTCACTTAGAGTTTTCTGCTTTTCACGTATTAGTTTTGCTATAGAGATATGCAGATTGTGTAGGGGCAGAGAGATGACCAATCCTCTTTATATTCAAACTCGAAGAGTTGACTTCCATCAAGGCACTTTTTCACTTAAAGTCATGACTTTACATTACGTAAAATCATGTCTTTTCATTAGCCAATAGGATAATATTATTTTTTTAGGTGAAAATTAATATACTTATAACCAACAAAACAAATTTCCACACTGTACAACAGACTCTAGGAGGATTTATAACACATCCCACCTAAAGTGCCCAGAAAAAGAAATTGTAACTATAAAAACAGGAAGAACAACTAGCTGCCTATTCTAACAACATGTCTCTATATGCCTTATCGCGGACCCCCACTCTCACACACTTGTAGCCAGCTATCCTCATTTGCAGTTCCCTTTTCAGCTGCACAAACACCACCTCAACACTCCTTGTGGCTTGAGAGAAAATCCTTTTGTTTCTTTCTTTCCAAGTTCTATAAATCAGTCCAGCAATCACAGCTGCAACAATACTCTGCTTGAACTTCCATTTTCTAAAAGCAAATCTCAGCCATCTTATCTAACCACCAAATCTGATAGGATAATGTTGAATTTGAGCCCACTGCATAGCCTTACATACAAGGTGCTGAGCCTAAGCACACTCAAAGAACAAGTGCTCAATGTTTTCGGTCCCAGATTCACACAACACACAAACATCATCAATCCCCATAATGAATTTACTTAACCTATCCTTGGTTAACAGTCTTTTATGCATAGTTAACCAAAAGATAAAAGAATGCTTAGGTAAATTATATCTGTTCCAGACCATTTTAAAAGAGTTGAACTCATCCAAGTGCCCCCCTTCAACCATACATAACCACTATGAACAGTATAAGTACCTGATGTAGTAGCTATCCATTTGTTATTATCATATCCTGCTTGCAACTTCCTCTTAACCTTTTCCACACCCATCTACAATCTGTTGGTGGTGAGTAATTCTAGAAATCTTGATCCTTAATGTAGACAGAGTTGATCCATTTAACCCAGAGTGAGTCTTTTTTCTGTGAGAGGGCCCATATTTGCTTACCCACAGCTGCAACATTCCAAGTCCTACAACATTTAAAATTCAAACCTCCATTTTGCTTCTTAGTATAGATCTTTTCCCAACTCACTAAGGCCACTTTATGATTATCATCCTTTTTCCCCCAAAGAAAGTCTCTGCATTTTATCTCCACAAGTTTCACAATAAACTGAGGAAGAATAAAGATAGAAGCCCAATATATATGCAAAGTAAGAAGAACTGAATTGATAAGTTGGGACCTACCTGTATAAGACAGGTTTCTAGATGCCCAACAAGTCAATCTGGCTGTTATCTTGTCCACTAAAGATGCACAATCCATCTTATTCCATTTTCTTGGGGATAGAGGAACTCCCAGATATCTTATTGGAAAAGTGCCTTCACTGAACCCTGTTAACTGTATTATCTCCTGTTTTGTGGACTGTGAGACTCTTCTCACAAAAATGTTGGATTTCCCTTGGTTTACATACAAGCCTGAAGTGACAGAGAACTTTCTAAATGTTTCCCACAAGATTTGGACAGAGTTAGTGGAGGCTTTGCAGAACAACATTAAATCATTTGCAAAACAGATGTTTGTCAATTGCAATTGCTTACAGGCAGGGTGATAGCTGAAGTCTGGCTGTTGAGTGGCAATTTTTAGACTTCTTGTCAAATATTCCATCACTAACACAAAAAGAAGGGGTGAGATTGGGTCCCCTTGCCTCAGTCCTCTTTTCCCTTGGAAGTATCCATGACTCTCCCCATTCAACACTACAGAAAAAGATGTTGTAGTCACACACTCCATGATCCAATTACTAAATCTGTGAGGAAACCTCAACCCATCAAGCACTTCTTTCAAAAAATCCCACTCCACCGAATCATAAGCCTTTTTGATATCAATCTTCATAAGGCATCTAGGGGAGGCACTTTTCCTATTGTACAGTCTAATTAGTTCCTGATTTATCAGGACATTGTCAATAATAGACCTATCTTTTATGAAGGCACCCTGATTTTCATTGATTATTAGAGGTAGCACTTTAGCCAGTCTACTAGTGAGTAACTTGGATATACACTTGTATAAAGTGTTGCAGCATGCTATGGGCCTGAACTCACTAGCCGTTGTAGGACTCTCCACTTTAGGGACTAATTCTAGTAAAATACTGTTCAACTGTTTCAGCATTTTCCCAGTTCTAAAAAACTCTAGTACTGCATCAATCACATCTTCCCCAATTACATTCCAGGCTTGTTTAAAGAATCCACTACCATATCCATCTGGACCGGGGCTTTTATTTACACAGATTGCAAACAACTCTTTCTTAACCTCGTCTCTGCTAAAAGGTTGTAATAATTCTAGTTGAGTCTCCCAGTCCAAACGCTTACCCACCTCAAAAACTCTCACTCCAGTACCAATAGTTTGACTATTAGCTCCCAGCAGATGTTCGTAAAAACTAACAAAATGCTCAGTCACTTGATTATAATCTGACAACAGATTTGACCCATCATGTACTGATACCACTCTGGCTCTATACTGTTTTTTCTTCAAAACCATGTGAAAATACTTTGTGTTTTGATCACCTAAGTTGATCCAAGTTGCTTTTGATTTTTGTTGTAAAAATTTCTCAACTGCTAAAAGCTTCTCCTTATATAATTTAAGCAAGTCTTTTTCCTTCTCTTGAATACTTATGTTTTGAGGATCTTGGTGCAATAGCCCCTGAGTCTCCATTAAGTCCTCTTTAATCTTCATTGTCTGCTTTTCAATTTCATGAAACTGGTCTTTATTTAACCTCCTTAAATCCCCCTTCAGCTGTTTCAAATGTTGAACCACTTGAAACATTTTTATCAAATAAATTTTAATATTGACAAAATAATTATATGTCTAATATGTGAGCCATATATTTCTTACATTTTTTCGTAAGTAATCACATAAACCTTAGAGGCGAACGCAAGAAGATATTACGTGGGTTCGTGCATCTTTCCTTTTAAAAAAAAAGTTGAACTCAATAATTTATTCATGAGCAAGAAGATGTAAAAAAAAATGATTACTTTGCTTGAAGTCAAAAGGAAAGCAATGGACGAAACATACTAATATTAGCCTATAGGCAGATGCATAGTAACAAATTTCATATTCGGGAATTATTCGGCACTCGTAAAAATTCATCATTCGGGAGAAATATTTAAGAAGTCGGGAAAAATCGTTTCGTGAAACAAATTCGGAATATTAATCGGGATTTATTCAGGAATTATTCGGAAATATTCCATTGATATATAACTTGAAAGTTTATGCTCGGTTTTTTATTGGCACAAAACTTGAAAAACTAAAAATTTAGTTTATAAATTAATCTAAGCAATAAACACGTTTACTAGTAAGTAATTAAATGGTGTAATTTTTCTAATCATTGTGATATAAAGTTAACTAACACTAAACACATCCAAGCTTAAAATCAAAATTAGAAGGTAAGTGTTCAGATATGGTGTTTAATACTAAATTGCCTTCTCACAAACCATGAAGTTATAAAATATCTATTCTCTCAATTGACGTAGATCAATTGCCAAATAATGTCAATGATAGAATCTATAATATAGACTAACCATTAAAAACTAAATATTTAACTTAATGATGCTAAAAAAATAATATAAATTTTATGACATTGAAACAAAAGAAGATATATTAAAAAAAGCCAAAGCAATAAAATTTAAAACAAAACTTCAAGTATCAATCATAGGAAAACAAGAATAATCATAAAAAACTAAACTAATAAAACTAATCAAATGTAAGCTGAAAATCATTAGGACTTTGTTCCACATCTCCACTTAAAGAAGACGATGATGACGCATTGTCATTCAGTTCCCCTCCATTGTTCTATTCATCCATCTCAAATGCATTTATGTTCTCAAGGGATATAGGTATAGCGTCTCTTATTTCTTTGCTCTTCGAAGTTTTCTTCATGTGCAAGTTCATGCGCACAAACACCAAAGTGTGAAGGTTTTTTGGTTCCAATCGATTTCTTTTCTTCATATGAGCAGCCTCGAATGCACTCCAATTCCAATTTCTTTCACAAGCTGAAGCACTACATGGTTGATTAAGTATTTTGATGGCTAATTTTTGTAGTGTTGGAATTTCTACTCCAAAGAGCTCCCACCATATGCTTGGGAAAACAATAACTTGATATCATTTAAAACATATCTAAAAAATAAAATAAAAAGCCAAAAATAATTATTTTCTTTTTTCAAGTAATATAAACATTGAAAATATAAAATCTTACTTGGATGTGCATCATTTAAACCATTGACTGCAAATTCAGTGAAAATACTAGATTTTCGGCTCACATATTGCAAGAGTTCAGTAGTTAAATTCTTTCAATCTTCAGCATTAGGCACCATTTTTTTGGATAATTCTTTCAAGCGCCGGTTTTGTTTCCTTGTCCATCAAAACACGCTTAGACTAATACAAACTTGATTCAAAACAGCTACAACAACATATAAGTCATTATACAAATTTCTATCCCACCAATTATTGATTATATTCCAGTAAGGCATAAAATTATCAACATTATTTTTGTAATAAGCTTTGATAGATTCCTTTGCTTTATTCAAGGCAGCATACAAATAGCCAATAGTTGAACCATCTCCATCAACCATTCTTAAAATTTTCACAAGTGACTCAACAACATCTACTATTTCTTTTCCTCTTTGCCAAAAAAAATTCCCCTAGATAATACTAGTTACTTCTTTACCATCTGTAGTATTAAAGTGATACATACTCCTCCACTCATTGGAAGCAACCGTATATCTTAAATTTTCTTCCTGTTTTAAAATTCCTTGCAAGCAAATAAATTGTGTAGCAAATCGAGTCATACCTGGACGCTTTAGTTCTCTTCCATTTGTGTGTGACCTCATCAAGTCCAAAACTTGTTGATACTTATACATGAACTTTACAATTTTCCGTGCTTCTTCAAAAGTCAATTTTACAAGAGAGTTCATCAATATCTTCAAGAGCGAGATCCAAATAGTGTGCTGCACATGACGTCTTGACAATATGAGGATATTTTTGTTCAATCATATATCCCGCAGCTATGTAGTTCGAGGCATTATTAGAGACAAATTGTACAACGTTGGATGGTCCTATTTCTTCAATCCCAGAAGATATGAACTTGGATATATATTCAGCAGTTTTCCTCGATCCTACTATACATTCTGACTTCAAGAAGGTAATTCCCTTTGGACAAGCAACAAGCAAATTGATGTGAGGTCTTTTTCGCCTATCAGTCCATATATCAGACATTAATGTGCAGCCACTTTCAACCCACGATGATTTAACTGAATTTACATACTCATTGGCTTCTTCTTTCAATTTTGCCAAGTATTTTGTCCTAGCTGTCTCACTACTCGGAGGAACATAGCCTTTTCCATGCGCTGCAATTTTTGTACAAGCTGCCACAAATTCTTCACTCCTCAACACATTAAAAGGAATATTATTAACAATCATTGCCTTAACCAAAGCTTCATCAGCGTTTTCCTTTTCGTTCTTTCGTGTAATTGCAAAGATTGTTTTTTGCTTCAGAGATCCTCCTTTTACCGGAGGGTGCAACTGTGTTACATGTGAAGATGCAGAGTTCATGTCTCTCCCGCCTAAAGTAGGCATTTCGTTTCTCTTCCTACTTCCGCCCCCGATTGCTTCTACAGCCTTCTTCGCTATTTCACATATGTCGTCACTAACGGCTATGCAAGGCCTTACGTCATTGCATGTTATTTTAGAAAGATGGTATTTGATTCTAGTATTGCCTCATTTGAATGTTGTTTGACAAATATTACAATGAATTCTATGTCCTTCGTTAGTGGCGTACTCCCGCATTTGATCCTTTTGTCTTGGCATCTTGATTCTTGAAAAAATAACATTAACTTGTTTGCATGAATGAGAAATTAACTGATTAGGAAGAAAATAAGCTGTGAAGAATGAAGAAGAGTACTTTGAAGTTTGAAGTTTGAAATTCAATTGAGTTTCAATTTTGAGTTGTGATTTGTGAACGGTCAAGTTTCAAAGATTTTGTCAAATGAGCTATTTATTTGATGGTTAAGTAAGATTTGGATGATAATATCAAATGAATTGGCTTTTGAAAATAGAGATTTGACTGAAGGGATATTGTTTTTGTTAGTGGGGTATCTCTTAGTTTTTTTTTATTTAGGGAATTCGTATCCCTTACTTATTCAAATTGGTAAGTTTTATCACATTTAAATAAGCCAAGTGCATAGTGGCATATATAGAGAATTATTTAGGAGTTGTGTGGAATCTCTAGATATATATAATATAATCATATAATAATATAGATTTTATCAAAAATAAAAGGATATAATAATATAGCTTTGTGGGCCAATTGTGCTATAGCCTATTGCTAGGTAGCTTTTGACTTACTATTTCCCTTTTCAAACATATTTATATCCTTGGAGTTTGTGAGCTATAACATGTGAGCTTTTCAGCCAAATATTTGCTCGTGATGCCGCAAAACAGTACATATTCCGCAGAGTGCAGTACAGTGTAACAAAATTCTGGCCATTTTTTTAAGAATTTCGCGATATAAACATAAAAATCGCGAGAAATTGAAATTATCGGAGTTTTACAGAGTTTTTTTACTTTGCTTCACTAAATCGTGATAATATCACGACAAATTCAAACCACGTCAATGTTTGAGGGAAAATAGACCTACTAATTAGACAATATTTTAGGGAAGATAGATATACTGATTATCGAACTATTTGATCAGTTTGATGAAAATATGAATTTTATATTTTCAGGTCATTTAAGACCTAGGGGAAAATTCCAGCTGTTAATAATTAAGTTTGGGTCCTTTGTTTCATAATAATATTTAATATTATATTCTGCTTCACATACTCGACTTGTGCGTAAAGAGTTTCTAAAGTATAAAATTGATACAAAGTATCACACTTGTCTTCCATGAATTGAGTGGAAGATAAAAACATTTTAAGGTTGTATTTGAATTGAAGGTTTTGGATTTGAGGAGATGATTTTTGGAGAAAAGATATCTCAAACGATTCCATATTGGATAGATTTGAAATTTGCAACAATCGTGGAAATGGTTCAAAATGAGTATCAAAAGATTTGTAATTTATCGTAACTTCAAATCATCCAAATAAACTCAATGAATTTGTTGATAAATTTAAAATTCACAACTTTTAAATTCCTCAATTATACTTTAGAAACTCTTTATGCACATGTCGATTATGTGAAGCAGAATATAATATTAAATATTATTAAGAAACAAAGGACCCAAACTTAATTATTAACAGCTGGAATTTTCCCCTAGGTCCTAAATGACCTGAAAATATAAAATTCATATTCTTATCAAACTGATCAAAAAGTTGGATAATTAGTAGGTCTAAAATCAAATCAAAATGAGTAGTCCAACCTAAATAAAGGAACATGTCATTTTTTAATTAGTCAACAAAGTAATACAAAAGCATGAAAAAAGCATATGTTGACCACCCTACTTCTCCTTCACACTTCACGCAGCGCGGCTCATCTTCTTTTTCAAATCAATGAGGAGAAGAAAACTTAGGGAGCATTGGTCTTCTGATTTTCAACAAATTGCAGACTCGCCCGGTGTTAGTGACCTGCGCCTCCGGGCTGCACGATTAGACCACCGGGTCGAATGGTTTTTCAAAAAAACAATGGTTGTTAGCTCCAAACGGTTTTGAGACCCGGTTCCCGGCTCAAACGGTTCGACCGGGCAGGCCGGTCCGAGTTCTAAAAGAGTGGTTGTAAGGCTCGAGTTTGCACCGGTAGTGGTCATTGAGCTAGAATTCAAGTTTATAGCAGATTCCAGGGCCATTGCCACTTCTTTCATAGTCGGCCTCTCGAAAGATGAATGCGATAAGCACCTCACTGCCAGCTTAGCAACTTCTGCTAGCTGCTGACTCTTAGCCCCAAGCACCAAACGGTTGTCCAGAATCCTATTCAATTTGTCTTCGCTAAGTGAAGATTTAACTCCTCTTATCGACCTCTCATCATTCAGCGGCTTTCCTATCAATAGCTCAGCTAAAACAACACCAAAGCTGTAAACATCGCTACAAGAATCCCCTTTACGAGCGAATAATGCAAAATCATCAACTTTCACAGTATAATCATGGTCTAGTAGTATGCTGGAGCTGTTGAGATTTCCATGAATTAATGCAGCAACAGCAGCATCATGATGAAGATATGCAAGAGTTGTAGCAGCCTCCATAGCTATCCTCAGACGAATGTCCCAAGAAAGAGAAATTGCTAGAGCATCATCATGAATATAATCAACAAGCGAAGACTTAACGCCGACGAATTTATAAACTAGTACTGGTACTTGTGTCTCTAAACAACAACCAACCAGCCTTAACACATTCTTTTTCTCAATCTGGGAAAGAATGGATATTTTTCTAACGAAGACATCAACATTCCAATTGTTTGGTTCGTATAACGTCTTTATCATTACCTGCTGCTGCGACTCATCTCTAAGTATTCCTTTATAAATGACCCCAGAATGCTGTTCGAGAATGACATTGTTTTTATTATAATTGTCTGTAGCCATTTTGAGATCTTCTGCTGTGAAAGTTCGTAATATCTTTTCAAGCTCCAAGCCACCGTTTTGGCAGAACAAATTTTTTCTTAGTTTAACTTCTTTCTTTTGCTTGAGCCACCAAAATATCCAAAAACTACCAACAGCAGGAATCAGGAAACCTGTTTGAGAATTGGAAAATTCCAAGTAAATCCTACATTTTCTGTCGATATACTAAATAGCTACCGGATATATAGACTGGTTTGGTATCGTGGATGGGAAATGGACGTGGATGTAAATCTCCTTAATTATAGTGTCAATTTTTATGAAGGTGAATCTCCTTAATTATAGTATCTCTCCCAATTTACAGTTGTTGTGTTCTTTATTTTTAATGGATTGCAATAATACAAATCAACACGGGTTATTTACATCCACCTCTTTTAAGGTATTGCACTTTGGCAAGTACCTCTCCTTATATATTAAAATAAAATTTGGCATTCACCACCTGTATGTGTAAAAAATTATATAAACTACCTTTTTGACCCTTAGTTATATTTTCTCTCTTATTTTCTATTTTTCATTTTATTCCTTTCTTTTTCTTATTAAATAGAAAAAAGAAAGGAATTTAAATGAAGCTTATGAAATTTTATAATTACAAATAATTCTAATGAATAATTATATTTTAATTGGAAATAAATATAATAAATAATATACTATAAGGAAAAAATTACAAAACCCCAAAATAGATTTTTATATCCAAAAAATGCATATCAATATTTTTTTTCCCATCTCAAATACCCACTTTACGATGATTTTTTTAGAAATAACATAATAAACAAAAATCTAAAAACTAAAAGGGTAGTTTCGTTTTAATTTCTTTGCTTAAGGATCCCCGAAGATGATTTTGAAATAGAAACTGATGAGCTCTTACATATTATTTGATAATTTAGGAATCTCATTGTTTATTTTCACTATTTTATTAGATATATTTCAAGTGATAATATTTATTTTCAAGTGAATGTTAATTCATATTTATTTTACTTCTTATTAGTCTTCTTTCTACATAGAACAAACAAGAAAAATATTAATTAAAAAAGAAAAAGACGAGAATCTATAGTGGGACATTGAAGTTTAAATGAAATTACTGTATGGTTTTCAGATTTTTATCTATTACAAGAAGCAATAATGTAAACATATATATATAAATTTTTTATTTCTTATAAAATAAATAAAACACTACTAATTTATTAAAAAGTTGTTTGAAGCATTAAAAAACCTAATTCAAGAACCACCCAAAGAGAATTGCAAAAATACATATTTAAGTTTATTTAAATTAAGTTTGATAATTGTTTGCTATAGATATTTTTAAGTAGGAAAAAATATTTTCTTCTGGTTTTTTGTAATTTTAGTTCTTTTGTGCTTAAAAAATTGGTAAATTGGTAAAAAAAACACTAGTCCTACAAGTTAACTAATTAAATCGACGGACTAAATTTACCAATTTTTTAAGTATAAAAACACTAAAACTACAAAAAGTTAGAAGATAACAGACCAATTTTGCAACGCGTCAACTTAAAAGACTAAAACGCAAGGGAGACCAAGTTTGCTATAGATGTTTTTAAGTAAAACAACTATTCGTTAGAATTCTGAAGAACTCACTTTTTATTATTTGATAAGAAAAATAAAGGAATAAAATGAAAAATATAAAATAGAAAAAATATAAAAACTAAGGGTATAAAAGGTAGATTATAATACTTTCTCTTTTTTTTACACATGGGGTGGTGGATGCCAAAATCTAATACATGAGGGGAGGTGCTTGCCAAAGCGCAATATCTCAGGGGAGGTGGCTGCAAATAACCCAAATCAACACCATACTGCTTTAAGTTTTAGGGGAAAAAATGAGAAAAAATTGCAGTTTCATACGCCAAAGGGGAGTGCTCGCAGTGAATGTTTTTAAACCCGAATCAGTAGTCAAACAGAAAAATTTATTTAGTCAATGGGTCACTGGTCCAATCGATTAGACCGTTTTAAAAAACCGATTGACCCATACTATACATTATAAATATATATATAAATAGGTCAATCATATTAGCACTCCACAAATTACTATAGGGGCTCCAACTTTAAATTTTACACTTAAATATGACATCAATACCATTAGATCTTAAAACAACCCTTATGCAATTAAAAAATCCATTATCATATTATAAATATTTTCTTCACTACTTCAAATTAGAGTCAATTAATTAAAATACAATAAATAAAAAATAATAATTAATGGAAATTTAAAGCATCATTGAAAAAAAAATATCATGTAAAATTGATAATAACAATTATAATAAACGAAAAATAAAAAGTGAGCATTTACTTCAATTAATTGATTTCTTTTTTTAATACAAGAGGGAGGGGATACCCTATATATCTAGCCCGACAAACCCGGGTTGATAGTTTTCAACTGAGCCATAAAAACTCTATCAAACTCCATAAAGGAGGGAGAGCCACAGTTGTATATATCTAGCCCGACAAACCCGGGTTGATAGTTTTCAACTGAGCCATAAAAATTCTATCAAACTCCATAAAGGAGGGAGAGCCACACAACTGTGACTCTGGGTTTTGAACCCAGGACCTCCCACTTGTGAGTGGGAGGTGGTACCGCTAGGCCAAAGCCTAATTGGCCAATTAATTGATTTCACTTCCTTTATAATGGTACATAATAATCAACAGTTTATTTTCAGTTCACACGTCTAGTTCCTTGATTCTTGATATATGCATTCATTTAACATAAATCCCATGTAAACATCTTAATCAGTTCGGTGATCAAGAAAATTACCCGAAGCAACGTAGAAAATGGTAGAATCATTCGTATTACTTTTGGAATGGCAACCGGCTCCATCTTTCTTTCCATCACCTTCGAATCCCTTTGGACAAGAACACAAATAACTTCCCTTCAAATTCGTGCATTTTCCTTCGCAGGGTTCTAATGTAGAACACTCATTAATATCTGGCCAAAAAAAAAAAAACTTCATTAGTCTAGAATTTTTTTACACAAAGCCTTAATCACATAAGAAAACAAAATAGTACCTTCACAACCATCAACATGATAAGGGTTCCCATGAAACCCTGTTAAACAATTGCAATTATAGCCAATTCCATTGCTCGAATCACTGCATTCGCTATGATTTGCTCGACAAGCATAAGTCGAAAGATTTTCCTGGGCTTCTAGACAGGTCATATTTCCCACTGACCAATCAAGAACAACAGGAACAGTTTTTCTGTTCTGTAAATCTCTGTGGTCTGTGGTTGAGAAATGAAAAGCCTCAGTTTCAACCACAAATGCATAAACACACGGATTGAAACTTTCAATCCTAGTGTGATATCGAAAATTCTGAATATCCACCAAAAAATCTCTTATCCCTTTAGGAATTGAAGTCTGGCAGCAGCCAATACCGGGGCAAGTCCCAGTCACCACGCTGTCGATGCTACCACACCAAGAAACACATCCAGCGCTCATCCGTTTCCACACATCGGAGCCATCGGTTAATGCATATGTGTCACATCCGATGGCTATGAACTTGTTCCGTGTGCTGGAAATGGGGAACTTGGACAAGGTGAGCTCTGAAATGGCACCATTGATTTGTGAACCAGATTCGTCGTAACAATCACTAGCAACAGATGACGCAACTTTCATTAGCCCATCAAGAGATATGGCGAGAACTTCGAATTCGATGCTGCCGCCTAGGTTTAAGTAGGGCTTTGGGGGATTATAACTGTGGTTGCAAGTGATGAGGAAAGAATCATCGAGATTACAACCAAAACTCGTGCCGAACGGAAAAGGGATGGTTACATTTCCACAATTGGTCTGACAGGCTGCCTTTGGGGTTGGTGCTGAATTAGTTTCAGTTATCAGTAACATCATCGTACCTAGTATTGTGAGTTTCACTAGTATGGCTTGAGAAATCATGGTTTTCTCACTGGAAAAGAGTTTTGAAAGACTTTTGAGTATGAAATACTATATTTAAACACCATTTTGGTCATTTCGTTATTGAGACATGGAGAGAAAGAGAGATTGAAAACTCTGTTGTGGGGTAGCTTGATTTAGACATCAGAAAATAAGAGGAAACACACGAAGTGGATAAAATTGCACTCTTTCCGTGTTTCGTACACTCAAAACCGTGTCGATCCCACTAACTGTTAAGAAGTTGGCTATACATAGATCAGTTATCATGTGGTTTCTATGAAACTACCCATGTGGAAAATTGTCTAGAAAATGACAAAATCATTCATTTTCTTGGAAACAGCATATTCCACTAACCAAAGTCATTATATCATCAAAGGAAGGACATTCATCAAGAACTTACTTATCTTAATTTTTTTTTAAAAAAGGAAGAACTTCTTTACCTTGTCTAGAAGATTTTCTTGTAGACAATAACAATGTCTGAAACAAGAGATCATATCTCTGTTCGTATCGACAACATACTTCTTGACTTGCCTTCCTCGCCCTACAAGCCTTCAATCTTCAGAGTCTCTGATGATTTACGCTGTGTAAATGAGAAGCTCTACGAACCAAAAGTACTTGCAGTCGGCCCTTTTCACCACAGCAAAAACCATCTCCAGAATATGGAGCAGCACAAATTCAGGTACCTAAAGCATCTTCTCAAACGAAGAAACGAGTCTAGCGTGGCCAAATACATCATGGTGATAAGATCATTCGAAGAGAAAGCGCGCAGATGTTATGCAGAACCAATTGACCTTAGCCCAGATGACTTCATGCAGATGTTGCTTCTAGATGGAATCTTCATCATTGAATTAATTAGAAAATATGGGCTCAATGAATTGAGGGAAAGGGATGATACGATTTTCCAATATGATCAAATACTCAGCCAGTTGCGCCACGATTTGATGCTTGTCGAAAATCAGGTTCCATTCTTTGTTCTCGATCAGTTATTCAGCATGACGAGAACTGGAAATCCAGACGACAACATTCTTTTCCTAATCCAGCTTTTCATTGATGACATTTCTCCATGGCCTGAGGCTTCAAAGAACACTGAAAGAGTATCTCTGAAGAATATTGACCACCTTCTTGGCCTGGTGTACAAGATTTGGTGTTCTTCTTTCGCTAAGATGACAGAGAGTCGACATGTTAACACAGAGGAGGAAAAAAAGTTAGCAATAAATTCCACCACTGAACTTCAAGAGGCAGGAATCAAGTTTTTAAAATACACAGAAAGTAACTGTTTGGACATTAAGTTTACGAAAGGGGTGATGAAAATTCCAGGATTTGATGTTTCAGATGCAACAGAGTCGGTCCTCAGAAATCTAATAGCATACGAGCATTTCTTCATTGATAATCATCCCAAATATGTGACAGATTACGCCTTCTTTTTGCATTGTCTCATAAATTCCTCAAAAGATGTGGAAATATTACGGCGTCGTGGAATTGTCACTAATTTGCTAGGTGATGATGAGATGGTTTATCGTATGTTCAACCGTTTAGGTAGAAATATACTAATGTCTTCTGATTTCTGCTACGATGATGTGTTTAACAAGGTGAATGGGCATTGCTGTCATCTCAGGAATAGATGGATGGCGAATTTAAGGCATAATTATTTCAATACTCCCTGGGCATTTATATCATTTTTTGCAGCTCTTATGTTGCTCTTGTTTACCTTGATCCAGACTGTATTTTCGGTTCTCTCCTATACCAAGTCCTAAACAATGTATTGTATTCTATATCAGAATAACTTCATATATTTGACTGTTTCCTACACAACAATTCTTGAAATTATTACAATAATGATGATTTGATGAAACTGATACATGTAAAACTCCGGAAAAATGATGTTAACTGTGTGGTCTTTTCAAATTGCCTGATGTTCCCTCTTCCAGTTCTCTGTGATTTCTTAAAACAAGCGATATTTTTATTTTGACTTTCGATGAATTTGGCAGAAATATTGAGTACACAGAAGCGATTTGGGTTTAAACTGGAGAGAATTGCAAGGTACTCAGAAGAGACAAGTGGCACATCCCGTTGTCCGTTTTCTCTTGTATTGGAAAGCGTGATTTGCTTAACTAAACTCTATTTTTTGGGCCTAAAAGAAGAAGGAAATTCGGACAAGTAAATGGGCCTATAGCCCATATATTTCAATATAGCTTGTACAATTAGAACTCGGTTGATTTGGATTTTCCAAATTATTGGGGCGAGTCTTAATATATTTGGGCTTCAAGGAAAACATGTGTGTTCCAAGAATTATAGAAAAAAAAATCTACAAATACATAATTATTTACAATATTCGACAGGTAGGTTGTGTTTGGATTGAGGGATGAAAAAGCTATAGATTTCAAATTTATCAACACATCCATTGAGTTTATTTGAATAATTTCAAGCGATAATAAACTTCAAATGTATTTAAGGCATAATTATCTCAATGATTTAAGGCAGAATTATTTCAAAAGTCCTTGGAAATATGTATCATTTTCTGCAGCTCTTATGTTGCTCTTGTTTACCTTGACCCAGACTGTATTTTCGGTTCTCTCCTATACCAAGTCCTAAACAATGTATTGTATTCTATGTCAGAATAACTTCATATATTTCACTGTTTCCCACACAACTATTCTTGAAATTATTACTACAATGATGATTACTGCAAGGTAATCAGAAGAAGAGATGATTTACTTCTCTTTCATCCGTTTTATCTTGTATCGAAAAGCGTTATTAGCTTAACCAAACTCTATTGTTTGGGCCTAAAATAAATCAGTGAATTGGAACAAGTACAGTGGGCCCATTAGCCCATATATTTGACTTAAGCTTGTACCTGGATTGATTTGGAACATCCAAAACATTGGGTTGATTCGTATATGTATTTGGGCTTCAAGGAAAACATGTGCGTTCTAAGAATTTAGAAAAATCTATAAATACATATAATTATTTACGATATTCAACAGTTAGGTTGTGGTTGAAGTGACGGATGTAAAGGTTATGGATTTTAAATTTATCAACTAATCAATTGAGTCTATTTGAATCATTTCAAGCTACAATGAATTTCAAATCTTTTGACACGCATTTTGTGCTATCATTAATGTTAATTTGGAGTAGTTTAAAATCATTCTTCCAAATTCTCTCACCAAATCCAAATTATCGCATTCAAACACAACCTTATAACGATTACGATACTTGGTCCCTTGAGAAATATTCAAGCATAATTTTATGTTCCTTTGGTCCATAAAAAGAGGAAAATCATTGAAAACCTTAGTAATTTTTGTGTGATATACCATAGTACACGGTGTTCAGTTGATTTATCATTTCAAATGTACGTGAAATTTAAAGCCTTAAAAACAATAGAGATAGGAAATAGCTTAATAATTATAGAGAAGTTTCTAACAACATTCATGAATAAAGTTCTTTCAAAGAAGCTCTTACAAGCAAAGCTGATGATCATCGATCTTTTTAACAATCTTCATGTTTTTATATTCGTAGGATAATAATATCAAAGTCTTGAAATTAATGTTTCAAAAGTCACATCCAATCAGGGGCGGATCTACAGCTTGGGAAGGGGAATTGCCCCCACTCAAATTGTTGTTATTGTTTTTTTTAATATATACCCCCCCCCCCCCCCCCCCTCAATTTCAATTTCCATCTTGGTGTTGGAAATTTTTTTGTACGATTGGTGTTTTGTTGAATGTGGTTGGTAGTTCTTGTAAAAGAAAGGACATGATTTGAGAAAGCCACTTTGAGAAAGTGCAAAAAACCATAGGTAGTGGTGAGATTGAAACATGAGCAGGGTTAAATTAAGAGCTAACTCTTCAAAGACCTGGAGATACACGATGGGGTTCTCATTATAAAACACTTTTGCGTGTGGCTGAAATATATTCATCTATTCTTGATGTGCTTGGGTATGTTAAAAATGAAGGCAAAGATGATTCTAAAAGAAGCCAAACACATGGTCTTCAAGTATACTTTCAATCTTTTGATTTTGGGTTTTATTTTCATTTGATGATGCACATTTGGAACTTACAATCTCTTTGCCAATGACTTTACAAAGGAGAGACTAAGATATTTTGGAAGCTATGTTAATGGTGGGTTCAGTCAAACGACAGTTGCAAAAGTTTAGAGAAGATGGATGAGATTCTCTTTTAGCGAAAATATTTTCTTTTTGTGAAAAGAATGATGTTCCAATGTTAAAGATGGAAGATGATTTTGTTAATCCTAAAAGGCAACGTCAAAGGACTAATGTTTCTAATTTGCATCATTATTTGGTAGATTGTTTTTACATTGTTGTGGATCTACAGCTTCAGGAGTTCAATGATCACTTCAATGAGGTAAACACTGAGTTGCTCACTTGTATAGCTTCTTTAGATCCAAAAATTCACTTCAAGCATTTTCTCAATCGAAGTTGATGAGATTAAGTGAGTTCTACCCAGATGATTTTGGTTTTGTGGATCAAGATAGTCTTGAGCATCAGCTTGTTTTCTACATTGATAATGTGAGACATGATGAATGACTTGCTAACTTGGAGAACATTGGTGATCTTGCTAAAGCCATGGTGAAGACAAGGAAACATCTATCATATTCATTAGTCTACTGATTGTTGAAGGTAGCATTGACTTTACCCGTCCCAATTGCAACAGTTGAGAGGTATTTTTCTTCTATGAAATTCGTGAAAAAAAATTTGCGCAATCGTATTAGTGATTCTTTTTTGAGTGATTGTGTAATTTGTTACATAGAAAAAGATGTACTTGAGTATGTGACTAATGATGTTGTAATTGACCGCTTTCAGAAAATAAAAGCTCGTAGACTACAGTTGTAAAATATAATTTACTAATTATTATTGATCATTTTGTATTAAAAATATGTTTATATTTATTTTTTATTTTATTCGGTAAATTGTGCCCCCACTGATCCAAATTTCTAGATCCGTCACTGCATCCAATGTGTACTCATCAAACACTACCCATGTCTAATGACTAGAAATTTAACAATGTTTCCACCTTGAATTTAGTGAGATTTGGGGAAGAAAAAAAAAAAGAAGAGAAAGCAAGACAAAATAATTTAGCTCCAAAATCATATGATCGGACATAATATATATATATATATATATATTATTTCTATTATTATCGGTCTGAAACTTGTTATCTCATGGACTCTGTGTTAACCTTATGGTTCAAACCTTCCTTTAGCTTTTGACGATGACAAGCAGCCTTCCCTTTTAGCTAACTTTCCCTTATTTACTCTTGCAGGATCGTTAAAGGAGCACTAATCCCGTCCTAATCAATACCTTAATGAGGGAAGTTACATCATTGATTTTGTCTCCTTTTTCCTTAATCATTTCCTTAAGTCTTATATCCCTGCCATATTTAAATAAATCTGCATCAAAGGAAAAGATTGTCTTTTGCTATGAATATGGTAAGAAGCCGATTGGGATTCATTTATAGAAAGAGACCATTGTCATCTTTATCTTTCCATCTTTCTACCAACAACTCTCGAATATATATATACTCATGCTTGATTTAACGATGAACAGGGATTCAATATACATCCTCTCTAAAATTCATACTTTACTCATTCTGTGTTTTGCTTGATAGGTACACCTTTATACTATTATGGAACTCAGAGTCATACTCCACCAAATATAGAAATAGCTAGAGAAAATATTGTACTAGAAAACCATACTAGATTTAATTCTCAGGAAAGATTGGAGGCGTCACAACGGTCGCGCTTAAAACCCAATCTCCTTGACAGAATTAACTAGACGTATTTAATAGCACAATATAACACTACAACTATAACTAACAATGGCTACTTGAAAAATAGCACAAAATAAAGAACACCAAAATAGAACGAGGTTCGGCTAATTTAGCCTACGTCCTCGGACCCCACCAAAATATTTCACTAAACAAAAGAAAGGACCAAATGTGAAATATACAAAACTATAGAGGAGAAAAGAAGAATAGCCAAAGATGAGAGGATTAGGGATATCAAACAACTAAAGGGTGGATCCCTTTTATAGGAAAATGGATGGCCCTTTACAAAATTCTTCCTATGTGGGACAAATTGCTCTTTTATTATCAAAGAGGAATGAGTCATTTCTTCACCACAATTCAACAAATCTCTACCTTGACGAATTTTCAAAATCTTCAATCTCCTTGTCAAACGGGGTCACCAAAATCAATCTTCAAATTTTGACAATGTTGATCAAGTCCAAATAAAATTTGAATTTGATTGCAGTCACAACTTTTGTCAACATATCAGCAGGATTCTCAGTAGTATGGATCTTCTCGATTTTGGCTCCACCTTCTTCGAGTATCTCTCTTATGAAATGATACCGAACATCAATGTGCTTCGTCTTTGCATGATAAACTTGGTTCTTAGCTAAATGGATAGCACTTTGACTATCACAATGTATTTTGACATCCTTTTGTCCAATCCCCAGTTCACCAAGCAAACCTTGAAGCCAAATTGCTTCCTTTACAGCCTCTGAAATTGCCATATACTCTGCTTCCGTTGTAGACAGAGCAACCGTTGATTGTAAGGTAGGCTTCCAACTGACTGGTGCTTTAGCATGAGTAAATACGTAGCCTGTAGTTGATC
Organism: Buddleja alternifolia; assembly: GCA_019426215.1. NCBI lineage: Eukaryota > Viridiplantae > Streptophyta > Magnoliopsida > Lamiales > Scrophulariaceae > Buddleja > Buddleja alternifolia. Next base: position 39,341,345 of record CM033397.1, on the reverse strand, counting down.
TACGCTTATCTAAATCACCAGCATAGTCTGAATCGCAATATCCGACTACATACTGACTATGTTCCCGCTCAAATATCAAACCAACATCAGTTGTGTCATGGATGTATCGTAAAATCCATTTCACATCTTGCCAATGTTCCTTTCCAGGATCATGCATATACCTGCTCACAACCCCCACTGCTTAGGAAATATCAAGCCTCGTACACACCATAGCATACATCAAGCTACCAACAACATTTGCATACCGTACTTTTGACAAGTATTCCCGTTCTGCATCAGATTTCGGTGACAAAGCGGCGCTAAACTTAAAATGAGAAGCAAGCGGAGTACTAACTGGTTTTGTCTTTTCATCAATGCCAAAACGCCTCAACATCCTACTCAGATATTGTTTCCGAGTCATACAAAGTCTCCTTAATTTTCTATGTCTGAAAATCTCCATGCTGAGAATCTTCTTCGCCTCACCTAGATCCTTCATCTCGAACTCCCTTTTCAAATGAGTCTTCAACTTCTCAATTTCTATTAGACTCGGGGAGGCAATCAACAACATACAGAAGAAGATCTTGTAGCTTGTGCAAATACACACAATGATCGTATTTGCTTCTTGTGTACCCAATTCCCATCATAAACTTGTCAAATCACTTGTACCACTGCCTTGGAGATTGCTTCAATCCGTACAACGATTTTTGAAGTTTACAAACTAAATTTTCATTTTAAGCAACTTTGAATCCCTCTGGCTGAGTCATATAGATTTCCTCTTCCAAGTCTCCATGTAAAAATGCAGTTTTTACATCCAACTGAACTAGTTCAAAATCCAACTGTGCTACCAAAGTCAACAAAATTCTAATGGAGGAATGTTTTACAACTGGAGAAAACACCTCATTATAATCAATGCCCTCCTTCTGAGCGTAACCTTTGGCCACCAATTTGGCTTTGTAGCGAACATCACCTTGGCTAGGAAATCCATCTTTTTTTGCAAATACCCATTTGCATCCAATTGCCTTCTTTCCCTTCGGGAGACTGGCCAGTTCCCATGTTTGATTCTTATGAAGGGACTGCATTTCTTCACTCATGGCAATCCTCCACTTATCTTTCTCTGGTCCTTTGACTGCTTCAATATAAGTGGTAGGAACATCATCAGCGGTAATTGCAGATGCACAAGCCACCATATCATCAAAACGAGCAGGCTTTCTGATTGTCCTCTTTGGCTTGCTAGTTGCAATTGATTCAAGTTGCTGTGGAAGTTCTTGGGGTTGAACTTCCTCTTCTTCAAAATCTCCTTCTACCGTAGGAGAATGATCAAGAGTTTCTTGATCTTCTAGGACAACAAACTTTTCAAACTCTACCTGTTTGGGAGTACCATCCTGCTGTTCTGCATTCACCTTTTTCAATACGGTAGATTCATCAAAGGTGACATCCCTGCTAAATATTATTTTCTTTATTTCTGGACACCAAAGGCGATAGCCTTTTATACCAGAGGTGATCCCCATGAACACAGTTTTCTTTGCTCTAGGATCCAACTTTGATTCCTTAACATGATAATATGCAGCGAAACCAAACACATGTAAGGAATCATAATCAGCAGCAGGATTTCCAAACCATTTTTCCAATGGTGTTTTTCCATCAATAGAGGTCGATGGTAGACGATTAACGAGATGGCACGCATACGTCATAGCCTCAACCCAAAATTCTTTACCCAACCCAGCATTGGATAACAAACACAGAACTTTCTTCAGCAAAGTCTGGTTCATGCGTTCTGCCACTCCGTTCTGTTGTGGTGTATGTCTGACAGTGAAGTGTCTGACAATGCCTTCATCCTCACAAAATTTCTGAAATAGACCACTCCTAAATTCTCCACCATTATCTGTACGGAGACGTTTGACCTTTTTATCAGTCTGAGTTTCCACCATCTTTTTCCATTTGAGGAATACCTCAAACACTTCATCCTTTGTCTTCATCGTATACACCCAAACTCTCTGGGAAAAATCATCAACAAAGGTTACAAAATAGTATTTCCCTCCCAAAGAACTCGTTTTTGAGGGACCCCATACATCCGAATGAACATAATCCAAGATATCCTCAGTATTATGGATTGCTGTTCCAAATTTAAACCTTGTTTGTTTCCCACGAACACAATGTGCACAAAACTCCAATTTGGAGTATTTCACTCCTTTCAACAATCCTTGATTTATGAGGAGATTCAAGGATTTTCCACCTGCATGTCCCAAGCGCATATGCCATAGCCTAACTGCTTCTGAATTCCGATCATCAACAGTAACTGCTGCTACTACACCCACAACTGTACCACCCATGTAGTGATACGTATTGTTGTTCTTCCGAATTCCCTTCATTACCACGCGTGCACCAGAGATGATCTTCATCACCCCATCCTTAGCTCTTACTTCAAAACCTTTTGATTCTAAAGTTCCAGTGGAAATAAGGTTTTTCCGCACTTCTAGTGCATACCGAACACCCTTTAGGGTTATAATTGGTCCATTGGGATTCTTCAAGCAAATTGAACCAATCCCAAGTGTAGTAAGAGGAGCTTCATTTGCTGTGAAGACAATGTCATTTTGTTCTTTGAAATCAAAGAACCAATCTAAATGTGGTGTCATATGATGACTACATGCTGAATCCAGCATTCATACTTCAGAAGCACCGGTGGATGATGTCGCCAATGAGAAGTCCGATTCGGCATCATCACACGCGGTTACATTTGATTCCGCCACGGCCTTAGAATTGCCCTTAGTTGTCAGCTTTGGGCAATCTCTCTTCCAGTGTCCTGTTTCTCGACAATAGGCACACTCGTCTTTGCTTAGTTTATGCCTGGACTTGGATCTCCCTTTCTTTCCTTTGTTTTTGTTTTGTGAACGACCTCTGACGAACAAAACTTCTGCATCTCCGCCTGAACTAACTTGTTTGTCCTTCTTTCTCAGTTCATAACTGTACAGGGCAGCACAAACTTCGCTAAGAGATACAGCAGCCTTCCCGTGAAGTAGAGTGGTTTCAAGAAACTCAAACTCCTCAGGAAGGGATCCCAGCAACATCAGAGCCAAATCCTCATCTTTAAAAGTCTCATCCAAATTTATCAAATCGGTAACCAATTGATTAAAACTGGTAATGTGACTATTAATAGTGGAACCCGAAACAAATGTGAAGCGAAAGAGCCGCTTCTTTAAATGAAGCTTATTCTGACAACTTTTCTTCAGAAACTTCTCCTCCAGTGCCATCCATAATTTATATGCAGAGTTTTCTTTTGAAAACGCATATCTATGCTCTCTGGTTAGACACGAACGAATTGTTCCACATGCTAACCGATTCATCATATTCCATTCATTTTCCTCCATATCATTTGGTTTATTTTCTTCAATAGCTAAGTATAGACCCTGTTGAAAGAGAGTGTCTACAACTTCGCTTTGCCACATACCAAAATGGAATGTGCCATCAAAAGACTCCACTGCCAATAGCGTATTTGCCACAGTGGTTCTCGCCCAAATGGACGACGACGACGCTTTTGAGTTGCCTTCTATTTTTTGTTACAAATTATTCTTCAATAGCCCTCTAAATGCGAAAGCCAAATAGCCCGGGAAAATTTTTCTGATGTGGAAGATCAGTTTAAACTGCGACCACAAAGCATACTCAGAATACCCGAGCTCTGATACCACTTGTTGTGGAACTCAGAGTCATATTCCACCAAATATAGAAATAGCGAGAGAAAATATTGTACTAGAAAATCGCACTAGATTTAATTCCCAAGAAAGATTGGAGGCGTCACAACGGTCGCGCTTAAAACTCAATCTCCTTAACAGAATTAACTAGACGTATTTAATAGCACAATATAACACTACAACTATAACTAACAATGACTACTTGAAGAATAACACAAAATAAAGAACTCCAAAATATAACGAGGTTCGGCTAATTTAGCCTACGTCCTCGGACCCCACCAAAATATTTCACTAAACAAAAGAAATGACCAAATGTGAAATATACAAAACTATAGAGGAGAAAAGAAGAATAGCCAAAGATAAGAGGCTTAGGGATATCAAACAACTAAAGGGTGGATCCCTTTTTATAGGAAAAGGGATGGCCCTTTACAAAATTCTTCTTGTGTGGGACAAATTGCTCTTTCATTATCAAAGAGAAATGAGTCATTTCTTCACCACAATTCAACTTCTACTTGGTTCAAGAGTACCTATTGAAGCTTGGAATTCGGTCCTTACATCAAGTGTTCCATTGTGGAGTTGTTAATTGAGTCTCCCGTTAATTTTTCTAGAGTTATGTTTTTGCGAGTTGACCTTCTGGCATCGCACTTATTTTTCTCTAGGGATAAAGTGGAGCTCACTATATTTCATGTATTCTGTTTTTCAGTCGTCTACTCCTTGAATTAGATCACAATATTAGTTTCAGTTTTTCATGTAACGGTTGTTCCTTATTTCTCACTTCTGGAATTTGTAAGTTCCAGAATCATTTTATTATCCAAATGCATTTTCCAGTTAAATCATTTCTACTCTTGTGTTTATTTCATTTCCTCTGTGATATGTCAATAAAATTTTAAATTCTAATTCACCCCCTCTTAAGCAATTCACAAATTACATTCTAATTTCTGAACTTTCACACTACTCATATATGTAATGCATCTGTTGGTATATACATATATATGTAGTTTTATTTCACAAGTTAATCACCAACAGATAGGAAATTCCCATGTCAATGAGAACACATACATGGCCAATATAATCTAAGTCATTAGCAGAAGAATACACACACATACATACATCCACACACAAAACCCTTTTCTTCTTTTAGAATTAATTAAGATCCCACATACAATTTGGAAATTCATTGGCAAATAGGGTTGTTTCTTCCTTGAAATTAAATCACACAGAATTAGGAGTAAGGTTACGCTTAGTTAAGAACGAAGAGAGGAAGCATTAAGAGAGAAAACCATGTACAATTCTTGTGCTAGCTCTATAAATACCATCACATTTTCTTGAGGGAGAGACACCAGAAAACACATACTAAGCGAAAGAAAGAAGAGATAAATCAAACATATACATATAGAGTGATTTAGCTATAGTCTTCAGATTCGATAGCCACGATGAACAGTGGAGAGAGCAGCAACAATTATGTGGAAGATATGAATCCCGTAGAGAGGAAGCATGTTTCGACTAAGATGGGCGAGAAAATAGCCGAAGCTGAAAAAAAAAGCTACCAAGTTGTTGGTGCTGCTGTCAATAAAGAAGAGGACTAGAACTAAATAGGACCTCTTGATATTAATCCATCAGTGTCATCAATATCTATGTATAGATTACTTGTATGTTTTCTTTCCCACTTTAATTAGTATTATATGTTGTATTGTGTGCTGTGTGTAACAGATTGCAAGTATATTAGTGTTCATGGCTTGTAATGGACATGTTTTATGTAAAATGATATGGATATAAATATTTATAGCTAATTAATGTATTTCTCGGTGTTTGGGATACATTAATTTTTGCTTAATTAAGCATAGCTAGGTTAATCTGGTAGGTGTGGTCACTTCAACATTTGTTGATCAGTTTGTTGGAAACTTAAAACAATTAATTCACTAATGTAATTGTGGAAATTTATGTTTGGCTTAATTAATTCCTTATCATTTAATTTTCCAAATTAATATACACTCGTGATCTTTGAATGTTAACTCTGGAATTTCATGTAAAATGTTTTTTGGTCACTTTTGGTAATATTTAATTTAATTATGAGGAATACAGAAATTAATTAGCGCTGAGATTGTTATATTCAAACTTAGGACGCCGTTTATTCAAAAAATAAAAAGATAGATAGAAAGGGATAATTACATCAAATAAAGTGCTAATCAAGTACCATTAATGGATAGAAACAAAGTACAAACTATAACTAACTCTGAAATCATTAAAGAAACTAGTATCATAGTAGAACAAATTATTATGGTAAAAATAGTCATTTTTGTTGACCATGAACTGGATCATTACATGTAATTACTAAATATTGTAATCAATGGATGTGATTTGTTTAAGTCAACCCTTTAATTATTGTATGATTAATAAAAGAAAAAATTGAAGTCCAAACTCAAAGTTCAATTTTCCACCGTTAATTCACCTTTGTTTTCATCATATAATTTCTTCATGTGAGCATTAATTAAACAAATGCACACAAGAGGTGTTGCCGTGTTGGTCTCTACATTTTTCCTTTAATACAAATTTTTTCCTTTCGGCATGCATAAGAAATTGCAGAATAGTATAACTCTGACTCGTTAATACGGCGGGAACATTTCATTTATGCTTCTATATGATTTCGTTCATATCAGATTTAGTCACATTGAAATTTCAGTTACACTTTTGGTCTCATAAAACTCAAAAAGTTGCATATTTAGTCCCAACCGTGAAAAATTGGAAGAAAAAAGGCGAGTATTTTATACGCGCGCTGTTATCTCAGAAAATACAAAAAATAGCCGTGTATGGCACTCGTCTTTTTTCATCTATTTTTTGACAGTTGGGACCAATAAAAGCAACTTTTTGAGTCCTATATGGGACCAAAAGTGCAATTAAAATTTCAATGGAGCTAAATTTAAAATATGCAACATCCTATAGGACAAAGTGAAATTTTCCCCTAATATGGCTGAACAAGTTTTGCACAAATGATTTCCCTGCAGTTTCATGCATTATTGTGAATTAATTATCCCGGTGATATAAGCTCTTTCAATAATATTTCTTCCAAAAGAAAAGTATATTTAGCATAACTTTTGTTCATTTTTTCTCGATTAACTTATTTTACATTTTTACTTAGCATATTAAGAAGCATGTAGCTGTTAAAAGTTAAGAATTAGTATGAAGTTGAGAAATTTAAAATATAAATAGATCATTTTCTTTGATCATAGAATAATTTTTTTAAATTGTATTTTCATCACAAATTTGTGAAATATAATCTATTTTTCATAAAGAAATCTCTTATGCACTATAAGTTGAGCATTTACAATACAACTATTGATATAAAATTCAAATCACTATTTCATGTGATTTCTTTGACATTAACTCAAATACCAAAAGCAAAAAAGTGTTAATTAATATACATCACAAATTCAAAAAAAATATTTTACTTCACATTTTTTGCTTAATAGACACTAAACATCATGTGTGAAGTAAAAATTTTACCTGGTGTAAGACTGCTAATATTATTATTTTAGATATATATTATTGATAACCAATATTTTTTTTGCCTAATGTTTTACCTAATGTGAAAATATGAAATAAAAACTTGTCCAGGTGTAAGAAATTTTGATCTGATTTAACTAATATATGTAAGAAAGCTAACATTATTATTTTAGATAAATATTTTTGTCAATTAATATCGTTTTCTACATGTTTAACCAGATATGTAAATATATGAAGTAAACACTTGACCTACTATAAACAAAAAATTGACCTAATCTTGATTAATATATGCAAGAAAGATAATATTTTTAGTTTAGATAAATATTACTGATAATTAATATTACTTTTTGTCTTTGACTTGATTTAAAAATATGAAGAAAAAACTTGACCTGATGTAAGAAAACTTGACGTTAACTAATTATGTAAATTTAAATAATTATTAATGATGTTCAAACATTAAAACTGAAAAGATAATATTAAAAAGTGTAGATAGAATAGTGTTATACTTGTTTTACATATTAAGAAAAATTGTGTGTTCAAATAATACATGGACACTTTGATAATTTAGTTAAAAATAAAGTGCATCGGGAGTGCAGTTATCAATTTTGGGAGTGCTAATATCAACTCCCTTAATTTTAATATATGAAATTTATTGGTAAATTCTAGTTTGAACTCGTTCAAGTACTAGATCAACTAATCACATTACAAGTGTTAATATATAGAACGAAATTTGCAATTTAATTGGTAATCGCAAAAATTGAAATTTTAGGCGTTTTCAAAATCACCAATTTCACAATTTACATGACTTACATCATGTAATTTCATCATGGGAGCGTTAAGAGGACAACACATCAACACACAAATACACAGGCTAGGTGTTGGTGTCCACATTTTTATTTAATATAAAAATTTCACAACATATATAGTACGCGTACAAGGAAATTTCAGAATTAAGAATTAATGCACAAACTAAGTTTGAAAGCAGAAGGAAGAACCCCTACTACACGCACACACAAACACACATTTGATTTAGAACATCGATCAACATTAATTTCTTCCTTGAAATCACGTAGAATATTAGCAGCAAAAGTACAAGTAAAAAGAAGTAAGAAAGAAAGAAAGAATAGAATGAAGCGTTCATACAGAAAATCAAACTCTATAAATTAAATTCCCCTTCTACTTAGGAGAAACACACACAACCCCACACACCATATGTTGGTATATACACAAATATATCTATTTAGTTTCATTATATTTCACAAGTAATTAATTACCAAAAGACAAGGAAATCCCCATGTTAATGAGAAGCCATATATAATCAGATGAACACACACGAACACACTCACACACACACATACATTTTGAGAATTCATTTGGTAAATAATTGGGTTAATGTTTCTTCTTTGAAACCACAAAGAATTAGCAGCAAAATTACGCGTAAAAAAAGAAATAAAAAAAGAGGAAGAATTAAGAGAGAAAACCCACAATAGGATCTATAAATACCATCACATTTTATTGAAGGAGAGGCACCACAAAACAAAAAAGAGAGAGAAAGAAAGAAAGAAGAGATAGATCATAGATACATACATACATACATATATACAAATACACGATTGCGAAGATGGACTCAAACGATGGAGAGAGCAGAAACAATCATGGGACGAATAAGAAGGGAAGTACTTCTTTTCCCAGAGAAGAGCATGTTATAACAAAGGTGGGGAAGAAAATAGCTGAAGTTACCAAAAACGCTGGCAAGGCTGCTGCTGCTTCTCTCAAGAAACAGAGGGAAAGGAACCAAATACGACCTGATGATAACTAATGCATCAGTGTCTGCAGCTAGCATTTCATTTTTAAGTCCATCAAGTTATACATATATATAGATAGATAGAGAGAGAGAGAGAGAGAGAGAGAGAGAGAGAGTATACATCTCTTTTTACTTCTATATGTTTCCTGTTCTAATATGTTGTGTATTGTGCGCTGTGATATGTGTGTATCAGAGTATTAATGTTCATAGCTTGTAATGGACATGTTTTAATTTATGTAAAATAAAAAAGAAATAAATATTTATAGCTAATTAATGTATTTCTTGGTATTTGGGATACTATAGTTTTTGCTTAAGAATAATAGCTTAATCTCGTGGACGTGGTTACTTCAACATTTATTGGACTAGTTTCTGATTCAACAAAAGAATGGGAGGTATGGTTGCGGATGGTTACACAAAAATAGGAAAAATTGTACTTTTGGTACAATTAGGGATCACAACGGTTCCGGGTTGGACCCAGAACCGCCCCGGCGGTCCGGTTCTTCCGACTCTAATCGGATTCGGTTCCAGTTTATACGGGTCCTAGCGGTTCTGAGTATGTTCCGGAACCGACCCGGAACCGCTTTTTTTTAAAAAAAAACAAATTAAAAATATAAGTTAGCAGGTGAAAAATAAATTCAAAAACAGAATTTCCCCAACTCACCTCTTTCAAGCTATGAAACTGATTCTAATTTTCCTGATCAATTTTTCATGTTGATGGCTTCGAAAATTTTAATATTTTTTGTTATGCTACTTAACATTATTCTTTTCTGTTTATAACTCCACTAAAAAAATCAACTATACTTACTGCTGGTTATTATCCTAATCAAGCTTTCTGTTTTAGAATAAGAAAGTATAATATGTATCTATCCTTAATTATAGAATAACTTGAATTGTTTAACAGTAGTATTAAAATTTTCTAACTCGATTTGTTAAGGAGTTATATATATTAGAGCAAACATAATCTCATACGCACTTTGTCTTGCTATAATGAGCCAAAAGATGTAGAGTAAATTGTCCTGCACCTTAGACCGCCTATGGCAATATTTGGGTCCTTAAATGAGATTCCAAAGGGTAGCTATACAGAATCCTACTTTTTGATATATATAGTGGGAGAATATGTCATTTAATGGGATATGAAAATTTCCACCTCCTGGTTAAATTATTTCATTTCATTTAATGGGATATGGAAATTGATGTACAGACCAAAAAATGCCAAAAATCGCTCTTGATTCGACGCTTAGATCTTCTAATGTTACTACATAAGTCACTTTAGCCCAAGTATATATCGACAGAGACTTAAAGACGAGAATTCTTTTAACTCAAATTCGCAGTGGTTGTGGATAAATGTGAACAATAAATAATATATACATTCAGTTGAATTCATTTTTTTTTGTTATAATATTATTTACATACATATGGAGAACGTGTAGAAGAAAAAGTAGTGAAAAAGAAGAAAAAATACAAAAAAAGGAAAAGAAAAAAGGCAAAACTCTAGCCCAAAAAAAAAAAAAAAAAGGTCTCGCGGTTCGGTTCCGGTTCCAAACTCGCGAGTCTCACGGTTCCGGTTCTCGCGGGTATTCGCAAGCGGTAGTGTAAAAATAATATTCGCGGATACCCGCGGGTCTAGCAGTTCCGGGTCCTAGGGGTTCTGGGTCCTTCAATAAGCGATTCCGGTTCCAGTTCCCGATCCTCAAAACTTTCAAAATATTTCACTTTTGGTCTCAATCGAAAATTTCGTACAAAATTTAATGATCAACTCCGTTAATCAACATTTTGACCCATTTTTAAGGGGAGAATTCACGCATAAATGCACTCACACATGAATTATATTCAATATCACGATGTTTTCATTTAAGCACAAAATCTTCCCAAAAATTCGGTCAAAATGTTGAGTAACAGAGTTGACCGTTAAGTTTTGAACAGAATTTTTGATTTGGGACCAAAAGTTTTTGAAAGTTATGGGAAACAATATGAGATTTACATAAAGCTCGGAATAAAAGTGTACTCATGCACAAATACGGGACGAGAAATGGGATTTGCCCCAAGTATATATCATTAATAGAAACAAAGTACAAAGTAACTAACTCTGAAATCATATAATTAAAGAAACTAGTATCATAGTAGAACAAATTAGGCAAAATTGCAAATTTAGTTCTGTAACTTTAGGGTTGATAAAATTGGTGCCGTAACTTGCAAAAAGTCTTGATTAAAGGACACTTTTCAATTGAAAACCCTAATTTCCGCCACGTAATCAATTAAAATTTGGGGAGTTTTCAATTGCCTGCCAAACTGGCACACGTAGAGTATGACAAACCTTTTTTCTTTCACACATAGGTCAAATTATAGTCACATAACAAGTGTCATTTATAGCTAATTCTATTAGATGCTTTAAATCCAGTCAAATTTGATCTGTGTTAGAATTTCCCAAATTAAATTAAGGTTCCATGAAAAGTACTGACTAATTCTACTGTATACCATTTGCACTATTTCCATAGTTTGGAGGAATTAGAATAATTAAAGTGTTTCTTTCAGTTTCAAATAGTACACATATAGGGTTTATCTAATTTAATTAAGCCCATATATGTTAAATAACTTACTCAAAGTAAAGAATTACGTGTTACAACTAAATTAAAAAGATGAAATTAGGTATGAGATGACAAGTGAAAATTATAGAAAATTCTATGATAAACCAAATTTAATGATCCTAATGTCTATAATTCTCACAATTCTCACACAGTAAAGTGTATGCTAGACTCAACAATCCAGTTTTTCGCTCGACTTTCCAACTTTCGGTGGCAATCACAAAAAATGGATATTTAGTGTTGAATTGTGGTGAAGAAATGACTCATTTCCCTTTGATAATGAAAGAACAATTTGTCCCATATAGGAAGAATTTTGTAAAGGGCCATCCATTTTCCTATAAAAGGGGATCCACCCTTTAGTTGTTTGATATCCCTTAGCCTCTCATCTTTGGCTATTCTTCTTTTCTCCTCTATAATTTTGTATATTTCACATTTGGTCCTTTCTTTTGTGTAGTGAAATATTTTGGTGGGGTCCGAGGTCGTAGGCTAAATTAGCCGAACCTCGTTAAATTTGGTGTTCTTTATTTTGTGCTATTCTTCAAGTAGTCATTCTTAGTTATAGTTGTAGTGATATATTGTGCTATTAAATTCGTCTAGTTAATTCTGTCGAGGAGATTGGGTTTTAAGAGCGACCGTTGTGACGCCTCCAATCTTTCCTGGGAATTAAATCTAGTGTGATTTTCTAGTACAATATTTCTCTCGCTATTTCTATATTTGGTGGAATATGACTCTGAGTTCCACAACAAGTGGTATCAGAGCTCGGGTATTCTGAGTATGCTCTGTGGTCGCAGTTTAATCTGATCTTCCACATCAGAAAAGTTTTCCCGGGCTATTTGGCTTTCGCATTTGGAGGGCTATTGAAGAATAATATGTAACCAAAAATGGAAGTTACCTCAAAAGCATCGTCGTCGTCCATTTGGGCGAAAACCACTGTGGCGAATACACGATTGACAGTGGAGTCTTTTGATGGCACAGACCATTTTGGTATGTGGCAAAGCGAAGTTGTAGACGCACTCTTTCAACAAGGTCTAAACTTAGCTATTGAAAAAAAGAAACCAAATGATATAGAGGAAAAAGAACGGAAATTTGGATGAGAAGGATTTGGCTCTGATGTTGTTGGGATCCCTTCCTGAGGAGTTTGAGTTTCTTGAAACCGCTCTACTTCACGGGAAGGCTGCTGCTGTATCTCCTAGCGAAGTTTGTGCTGCCCTATACAATTATGAACTGAGAAGGACAAGCAAGTTTGTTCAGGCGGAGATGCAGAAGTTTTGTTCATCAGAGGTCGTTCACAAAACAAAAGGAGTGAAATACTCCAAATTGGAGTTTTGTGAACTTTGTGTTCGTGGGAAACAAACAAGGGTTAAATTTGGAACAACAATCCATAATACTGATGGTATCTTGGATTATGTTCATTCGGATGTGTGGGTCCCTCAAAAAATGAGTTCTTTGGGAGGGAAGCACTAGTTTGTAACCTTTGTTGATGATTTTTCCCGGAAAGTTTGGGTGTATACGATGAAGACAAAGGATGAAGTGTTTGAGGTATTCCTCAATTGGAAAAAGATGGTGGAAACTCAGACTGATAAAAAGGTCAAACATCTCCGTACAGACAATGGTGGAGAATTTAGGAATGATCCATTTCAGAAATTTTGTGAGGATGAAGGCATTGTCAGACACTTCACTATCAGACATACACACCACAACAGAACGGAGTGGCAGAACGCATGAATCGGACTTTGCTGGAGAAAGTTCGGTGTTTGTTATCCAATGCTGGGTTGGGTAAAGAATTTTGGGCTGAGGCTGTGACGTACGCGTGCCATCTCGTTAATCGTCTACCATCTACTGCTATTGATGGAAAAACACCATTTGAGAAATGGTTTGGAAAGCCTGCTGCTGATTATGATTCCTTACATGTGTTTGGTTCCGCTGCATATTATCATGTTAAGGAATCAAAGTTGGATCCTAGAGCAAAGAAAGGTGTGTTCATGGGGATTACCTCTGGTGTAAATGGCTATCGCCTTTGGTGTCCAGAAACAAAGAAAATAATCTTTAGCAGGGATGTCACCTTTGATGAATCTACCGTGTTGGAACAGGTGAATGCAGAACAGCAGGATGGTACTCCCAAACAGGTGGAGTTTGAAAAGTTTGTTGTCCCAGCAGATCAAGAAACTCTTGATCATTCTCCTACGGTAGAAGGAGATTTTGAAGAAGAGGAAGTTCAACCCCAAGAACTTCCACAGCAACTTGAATCAATTGCAACTAGCAAGCCAAAGAGGACAATCAGAAAGCCTGCTCGCTTTGATGATATGGTGGCTTGTGCATCTGCAATTGCCGCTGATGATGTTCCTACCACTTATATTGAAGCAGTCAAAGGACCAGAGAAAGATAAGTGGAGGATTGCCATGAGTGAAGAAATGCAGTCCCTTCATAAGAATCGAACATGGGAACTGGCCAGTCTCCCGAAGGGAACGAAGGCAATTGGATGCAAATGGGTATTTGCAAAGAAAGAAGGATTTCCTAGCCAAGGTGATGTTCGCTACAAAGCCAGATTGGTGGCCAAAGGTTACGCTCAGAAGGAGGGCATTGAGGTATTTTCTCCAGTTGTAAAACACTCCTCCATTAGGATTTTGTTGGCTTTGGTAGCACAGTTGGATTTTGAACTAGTTCAGTTGGATGTAAAACTGCATTTTTACATAGAGACTTGGAAGAGGAAATCTATATGACTCAGCCAGAGGGATTCAAAGTTGCTGAAAATGAAAATTTGGTTTGTAAACTTCAAAAATCGTTGTACGGATTGAAGCAATCTCCGAGGGTACAAGCGATTTGACAAGTTCATGATGGGAATTGGGTACACAAGAAGCACATACGATCATTGTGTGTATTTGCATAAGCTACAAGATGGATCCTTCATATATCTTCTTCTGTATGTTGTTGATATGTTGATTGCCTCCCCGAGTCTAATAGAAATCGAGAAGTTGAAGACTCATTTGAAAAGGGAGTTTGAGATGAAGGATCTAGGTGAGGCGAAGAAAATTCTCGGCATGGAGATTTTCAGAGATAGAAAATTGAGGAGGCTTTGTTTGACTCAGAAACAATATCTGAGTAGGATGTTGAGGCGTTTTGGCATTGATGAAAAGTCAAAACCAGTTAGTACTCCGTTTGCTCCTCATTTTAAGCTTAGCGCCGCTTTGTCACAGAAATCTGATGCAGAACGGGAATACATGTCAAAAGTACCGTATGCAAATGTTGTTGGTAGCTTGATGTATGCTATGGTGTGTGCGAGGCCTGATATTTCCCAAGCAGTGGGGGTTGTGAGCAGGTATGTGCATGATCCTGGAAAGGAACATTGAAAAATTTGAAGATTGGTTTTTTGTGACCCCGTTTGACAAGGAGATTGAAGATTTTGGAAATTCGCCAAGGTGGAGATTTGTTGAATTGTGGTGAAGAAATGACTCATTTCCCTTTGATAATGAAAGAACAATTTGTCCCACATAGGAAGAATTTTGTAAAGGGCCATCCCTTTTCCTATAAAAGGGGATCCACCCTTTAGTTGTTTGATATCCCTTAGCCTCTCATCTTTGGCTATTCTTCTTTTCTCCTCTATAATTTTGTATATTTCACATTTGGTCCTTTCTTTTGTGTAGTGAAATATTTTGGTGGGGTCCGAGGACGTAGGCTAAATTAGCCGAACCTCGTTAAATTTGGTGTTCTTTATTTTGTGCTATTCTTCAAGTAGTCATTCTTAGTTATAGTTGTAGTGATATATTGTGCTATTAAATTCGTCTAGTTAATTCTGTCGAGAAGATTGGGTTTTAAGAGCGACCGTTGTGACGCCTCCAATCTTTCCTGGGAATTAAATCTAGTGTGATTTTCTAGTACAATATTTCTCTCGCTATTTCTATATTTGGTGGAATATGACTCTGAGTTCCACAACATTTAGTGTGTGGAAATCGTCATTATCCTAATTTACAAGACTAAATTTATCACCATAAGTTTACGGTTTTCCCTTTTTCATCATGTACGTAATTTCTTCATGGGAGCATTAGAGGGCAACACAATAACACACAAATACACGGGCAAGGTGTTGGTGTCTACATTTTTATTTTAATACGAAAAGTTAACAACATAGTATACAAGGAAATTTCAGAATTAACAATGCACAAGAAGTCAAGAACACATTACATGTATACCAAGTCGGAAGCAGAAGGAAGAACCCCTACTACTACATGCACACACAAAGACACTTTAATTTAGAACATCGAAACAATATTTCTTCCTTGAAATCACATAGAATTAGCAGCGAAATTACACGTAAAGACCCAAAACCCCCAACAAAATTACACGTAAATTATACGTATTACCGAGCCACGTGCCGGAGGCATGTGTCGGAGCTAAGCTCGATTGCAAGATTTGGAGGTAGGTAACCGCACTGAAGGCTTCAGATGAGCTTAAAACGAAGTCATAATACCAAGCAGCTTTCTATTTCTTCAATTACTCTGATCACCTCAAACATAATAGCGACCTCGTCATTAATTATTTATCCTCGTTATTAAATTTATTCTCTCTCTTACTTTATAATTAACTCAATCATTTCCTAAATTAAATCTCAATGAAATATTATTTTTATATCAGATAACACTACTTTCAACCATTAATTAAAATTACAACCAAACATACCACAAAACTCAATATACTCACACTGTCACACAAGTAACGATAATTCATATTCTGAATATAAAATCCTAGAAACTTGCTTGAAAACACAACCAAACATAACCTTAGTAATTTCTATGTGATATACCATAGCAATATCAGTTGATTTATTAATTCAAATGTATGTGAGGTTTAAAAACAATAGAGATAGGAAATCGCTTAATAATTACGAAAAAGTTTGTGGCAACATTCATGAATGAAGTTTTTTCAAAGAATTTAAACTCCTACAGGCAAAGCTGATGACCATCGATCTTTTGTAACAATTTTTATGTTTTCATATTTCGTAGAATAATAAAATCGAAGTCTTGAAATTAATGTTTCAAAAATCACATCCAACGTGTCATCAAACATTTCCCACGTCCAATGACTAGAAATTTAACAATGTTTGTACCTTGAATTTAGTGAGATAAATCTCTTTGGGAAAAAGAAGAGAAGAGAAAGCAAGACAAAATAATTTTGCTCCATTAAAGTTCAAAAGTGGATTATATTATAATTATGGAAAAATGTTCCATTTCTTCCTGATTCAAATTCTCCATTGCAATTTCAACTAAAATTAACTAAACAAATACTAGCACTTGCAGTTGTTGTGATGTACCTCAATTGCAGACACTGAAGAGGAGGCGGAGCCGCACCAAGTCACGTGCCAGAGGCGTGCGTCGGAGCGGAGCTCGATTGCAAGAATTGGAGGGAGGCAACCGGACTGAATGCTATTGAATGAGAGCTTAAGAGGAAGTGAATGACAGCTACTCTCACTTCAAACTCCATAGCTGACCTCAATTTATTTCCGACTTTCGATGAATTTGGCAGAAATATTCAGCACATAAAACCGATTTGTGTTTAAACTGGAGAGAATTGCAAGGTAATCAGAAGAGACAAGTCGCACATCTCTTTATCCGTTTTATCTTTGTTGTTTCAAATCTTCACAAACGTATCAAATTGCTAATAACAAAGAAAGATTATATCGAGGCGAGAGAGAACTCTCTATCCTTAACACTAAATTGCCCCGCCTTGGTGGTACGAGTTCTTACAACAAGTGTCCTAAGATACAACAATATACTTTTCTGAAGATTGAACCACTTCAATTTCAGAAACTACGAACTTAATTTACTGTTGAAATCTCAAGAAAAAGATGAAGATGATTTTATAGAACTCAAGAACACTTAGAGAGAATATGTTGTGTTTTGAGTTGGTGTGTTTCAAAATGGTTGGAATGGTTGCTATTTATAGGCAAAAACCATTGCCATAAGAATCAATCCACACCATCCATTTCTAAGATCAAATCTTAGCCATCCAAGATGCTCCACCACCTTAATGTGTTCATATGTCATTTATGATATATTCATGACATATTTTTCAATTAAAATGTGATGTGTCATTCATGATGTATGTATGACATATTAAATAAAATTATATCAAAATATGGGATACACAAATTCAAACCCTTCAATTTAGCACTTAATTTCTCATTCGTTCCGATTAGAGAAATTCGAAATGCTAAACTCATCTACTCGGAACTTAGATTAAGATTATCCAATAATTTTAAGTATCCCGGATACTAACGGCGTTAGAATTTCGTACTCAACCACAATTTGTACCATTTTATCCAACAATCTTGCATTGAAAAGCGTGATGCTTAACCAAACTCTATTGTATGGGTCTAAAAGAAGTAGTAAATTTGAACAACTAAATGGGCCCACAGCCCAGCTATTTCAATTAAGCTTGTACAATTAGAACTCGGTTGATTTGGATTGTCCAATATTCTTATTATATTTGGGCTTCATGGAAAACATGTGTGTTCTAAGAATTATAGGGAAAAAAAATCTACAAATACATAATTATTTACAATATTCGGCAATTAGATTGTGTTTGGATTGAGGGATGTAAAGGCTATGGATTTCAAATTCATTGATAAATCAATTGAGTCTTTTTGAATCATTCCACCAAATTAATTAAATTTCCAACGTTTGAAAGAATGAAAACAAATTAGGGATTCTAAATACTCGATCAAATCTCTTAAGAACTTGCAAAAAAGCTCAAGAAATTGCAAACAGACTAGATATAAGTGCGATTTGGGGTAGGTTAATCACATTGGAGTCAATTTTTCGCTAAAATTCGACCATGTTAGAGCGGGGATAAGTGCGATTCGAGGTCAGTTAACTACATAACACTTACTAGAAACAAACATAAAATAGCCAAATAGGCAATTGCTTCATTTCACCATATCTTGCTTGTGACACTTCAGATTTTCCACCCAACCATTTCAAGAAGAAAATCAACAAACACACCACCAGAGACACCCATGCCCATTTCTCAATTCGACGAGCAATTAACAGTTGATTTTCTGGCCTAGCTTTACTCCTCAAAAGCCCTGGAATCACATTTTTTGAGCTATTACACATTGGTGGATCAAACCACTTGAAAAACCCATACTATCCAGAATTCTGTTAAGAAAAAATGGAGCACATTCAAGTCAAATTGAAGTAAAAAAATGGGCAAAAATTGAAGTGAACAATTTAACTTTATTTAGTTCTCATCCGTAGAACCTTCTTCCCATATTTGAATCAATCCAGGAGCACTTAAGCTTGGCAAGTCGCATATAGTAGCATATATTATTTACATGAGCAACGATAACTTAAAGCTTAAATACATCAGAGCAAAAGTTTGGTGGGAGTGTACATGAATTATTTCTGCCTGATTTTTGGAGGACCAAAGTGAGATTTTTTTTGGCTAATGTGTAAAAATATAGGTTAAAAGACGAAAAAGCTCCTACTTGGGATGTATGTATTTCACGCCCATATTTCACAGGGATAAAATGACCCAAAATTGTAAGAAAAAACCAATCTGATACAACTTAGTGACATGAGAGACGGAAGTTCCAATTTTTTGACATAAGGGACTAAAGTGACACAATATATTCACATGAGGGACCACTGAAGTCAATAACCCTAATGAATTTGAAGTTGTTTAAAATCATTCTTTCAAATTCTCTCGTCAAATCCAAATTATTACATTCAAGCACAACTTTATAATGTCTACAATACTTGGTACCTCGAGAAACATTCACGAATAATTTTAAGTTCCTTAGGTCCATGAAAAGAGGGATATCATTGAAAAACCTTAGTAATTTCTATGTGATATACCATAGTATATGGTGTTCAGATGATTTATTATTTCAAATGTATGTGAGATTTAAAACCTTAAAAACAATAGAGATAGGAAATCGCTTAATAGTTATAGAGAAGTTTCTAACAACATTAATGAATGAAGTTCTTTCGACACAGCTCTGTAGCAAACTAATGATCTTAGATCTTTTTAACAACTTTTATGTTTTTATATATCGTAGGATGATAAAATCGCGAAATCTTGAAATTAATGTTTCAAAAGTCAATGTGTCATCAAACATTTCCTACGCCCAGTGACTAGAAATTTAACAATGTTTGCACATTGAATTTAGCGAGATAATTCTCTTTCGAAAAAAAAGAGGTAAATCAAAACAATAAATCACAAATCAAAACATTATACAATAGATTGTATTCCCCATTAAATTATTTATAATTGACTAATATTCAAATAATCACAAAAAAATAAAATAAAAATAAAGTTGTAAATCAAAACAAGCTGGCAAATTTTTCAAAAAGCTGACAAACAAAGAAAACATGGTGAAAAGTTACACTAATGATAATACCAGGTTACATGTACTACATATGATCGGCCTAGCTAGTTAAAGTCAAACCTGGTATTTGTTTTTAGTATTTTTACTATAAAAAAAATTAGCTCCAAAATCATATGTTCAGACACACACACATGTATATATCTATATATATATATATATATAATTCATGCATGAAATCAACGGAAACACACAATCCCACACACCAACCGTTGGTATTTACATGTATATGTAGTTTCATTTCACCATTTAATTACCAAAAGACTAGGAAGTTCCCATGTTAATGAGAACACATATATGGCCATTATAATCTAAGTCATGAGCAGAAGAACACACACACACAAAACTCTTTTCTTCTTCTATAATTAATTAAGATCCCACATACATTTTGGAAATTCATTGGCAAATAGGGTTGTTTCTTCCTTGAAATGAAATCACACAGAATTAGGAGTAAGGTTACGAGTAATTAAGAACGAAAAGAGGAGGCATCAAGAGAAAAAACCATGTACAATTCTTGTGCTAAGCTCTATAAATACCACCACATTTTCTCGAGGGAGAGACACCACAAAACACATACTAAGTGAAAGAAAGAAGAGATAAATCAAACATATACATATAGAGTAATTTAGCTATAGTCTTCATATTCGATAGCCACGATGAACACTGGAGAGAGTAGCAACAATTATGGAGGATATGAATCCTTGATTCCTACAGAGAGGAAGCATGTTTCAACTATGGTGGGCTAGAAAATAGCTGAAGCTGCGAAAAAAGCTACCAAGGCTGCTGCTGCTGCTGTCAAGAAACAAAAGGACAAGAAGTAAATAAGACCTCATGATAATTAATCCATATCAGTGTCATTTACAACATTATCAACTCCATCAATATCTATATATAGATTACTTTTTACGTGTATGTTTTCTTTCCCACTTTAATTAGTATTATATGTCGTATTGTGTGCTGTGTGTATCAGATTGCGAGTATATTACTGTTTATAGCTTGTAATGGACATGTTTTATGTAAAATGATATAGATATAAATATTTATAGCTAATTATGTATTTCTCGGTGGTTGGGATACATTAATATTTGCTTAATTAAGCGTAGCTAGGTTAATCTTGTAGATGTGGTCACTTCAATATTTGTTTGATCAGTTTGTTTCTAATTCAACAAAAATGCAAAGTATATATACATATTTCGAGCAGAAAGAAACTTAAAACAAATTCACTAATGTAATTATGGAAATTTATGTTTGGCTTAATTAATTCCTTATCATCTAATTTTCCAAATTAATATACACTCATGATCTTTGAATGTTAACTCTGGAATTTCATGTAAAATGTTTTTTGGTCACGTTTGGTACTATTAAATTTAATTATAAGGAATATAAAAATTAATTAGAGCTGAGATTGTTATATTCAAACTTAAGACATCGTTTATTTAAAAAAAAAAAGGATAGATGAAAAGGGGTATTTACATCAAATAAAGTGCTAATCAAGTACCCTTAATGTATAGAAACAAGGTACAAACTATAACTCACTCTGAAATCATATAAAGAAACTAGTATCACAGTGGAACAAATTAGTATGATAAAAATAGTCATTTTTGTTGACCCTGAGCTGGATCATTACATGTAAAATTACTAATTATTGTAATCAATAGATGTGAGTTGCGTAAGTCAACATTTTAATTGTTTTATGATTAAGAGAAGGAAAAATTGAAGTCCAAACTCAAAGTTCAATCTTCCAACCGTTAATTGACCTTTGTTTTCATCATGTTATTTCTTCGTGTGCCATTAATTAAACAAATACCCACAAGAGGTGTTGCCATGTTGGTCTCTACATTTTTCTTTTAATACAATTTTTCTCCTTTCGGCATGCATAAGAAATTGGAGAATTATAACTCTAGCTCGTTAGGACGATGGGAAAAATTTCATTTATGGTTTTATAGGATTTCGTTCATATCAGATTTAGTCACATTGCAATTTCACGTGCACTTTTAGTCTCATAGGACTCAAAAATTGCATATTTAGTCCCAACCGTCAAAAATTGGATGAAAAAAGGCGGGTGTCATACATGTAGGGACGGAGTCAGGAATTGTATTTAGGGGGAAGGGCGAGATTGTTGTGATACACACGCGCTTCATTTTCTTGGTAGTTGAAGGATTGTGTTAACGTACTTTTCTGCCCTGCTCAACAGATCATCAAAATTGCTTGCTGGCTTCTTAGTAAATGGTTTGAATAGGTCGCCTTCTCGTAACGCTTGTGTGAACGCGATGGATTTCAGCTCGGCTGTAGCAGCAGGGACTTCCAGTGTGATAGCATTGAAGCGCCTTACGTAGGAACGGAATGTCTAGTCCCCCTTTTCTTGATGTTGAACAACGTTAGTGGAGTCTTCTTGTATCTTTTGCTGCTAGCAAATTGGTGAAGAAACTTGTTGCTAAATTCTTGAAAGGATCTTATAGACCCTTCCGCTAGCCGGTTGACCCACAGTTGGACTGATTTGGTCAGCGTGGTCAGGAAGACTCTGCATTTGATTGCGTCCGTGTACCTGTGCAGCAAGGCATAATTTCTAGAAGTGTATAAATGATCTTTTGGATCAGAAGTACGATCATAGGGTATGATGGAGTGGATCCGAAAATCTCTGGGCAAATCTTCCCATATTATGGTTCCAGTGAAAGGAACTCCACGGTCTTTCTGTTGTTTCCCTCCTGCTATCCTTCGCTCTATCTCTTCTATTTTCCTGGTCATAGCTTTCAATTTGTCTTGGTTATCTTTCAGCTTATCCAGCTTGTCTGGCACGTCCAACAGGGAATGAGCTAACTCGTAATTGCTAGCCTCATTTTTAAAATCTTTTGTTGGATGTGCTAACTCGTAATTGCTAGCCTCGTCTTCAAGATCTTTTCTCTTTTCTTTCCATCCATTGGGTTGATACCTGCAGGGGTCATCTGCGGCTTCAGCTCTCCCTGGTAACTGATTCTTCCTTTGCGCAACATGAATGTTGTCTTCTGGTATCTTGTCCTGCTGAATTTTGGGTCGTGGGATCCACCCTTCTTGATTGTCATCTTCTAGCCATTCAGTACGCCACGTTTGGCGTCCCTCTGAAGTAGGATATTTGCTGCGAGGTTCTCCCTCTTCCTCTTCCTCGGGCCGAATCGGAAACTCAACCCTGCTGATTCTCTTACAGTAAACCACCTCAAAGGTGACTCCAATATCATCCGCACCACCTCCTCTTAGTGCCACCAAAGTTCTCTCTCAGGTACCTGTGACATTAAATTTCTTTCATACCTTTGGGATCCTTGTGGATCTGAATTCTTCATGGCTTTTTCAATAGCTGCTACCACAATTGCTTGTAGTTGCTCGGCCATTAAATGGTAAGAAGGATTTGGTGGCGGCTGATCAGCTCTCTGGTCAACTAAGCCTTTTGGCTGCAGAAGAGTATCTTTCTCTTCGGCTAGATCCTCAGCCACCTTATCCATCAATAACCCTTGTATTTCATCAATCAGTCGCCTAGCTAGGATAACAGGCGTCTCAGGTGCGTGATTATTCTTTCCCGAACAGAGTAACATCTTTTTTCTTTTCTTCGTTCCTTATGGCCTCTTGCATTTCGGCCATACTTTTTCCTGCGATCAAGATTCGATAATAAATACTCACAGAAAACAAATAAAATTTACCTCACACCTTGAAGCTCAATTTCCCACAGACGGCGCCAATTGATGCATGTCCGATTTACACCAATATTATTTATATTATTTTATGTAGGATAAATTGAGTACGATATATGAGGCAATATATTTAGGTATATTTTGACAGGATAACCATGTAAAAACATAAAAAGTCTTGTTTTATTCATTTTCAATGGGAGTAATTATACAAATCTTGAAGGCTTTAGACTAATCATGGCAGCTGGAATGAAGCTTGCTACTTTCCTTATCTAACTATGGTAAAATGGCCAATCGGGGTAGCTGGAAATCAGGAGACCCGTCTTGCAGCCGATCCAGTGAGGATTGAGCCCAAATTGCCTTGATTGACGGAGGCCCAGTACTTCATAAGACAGGGAAATAAATGCTTACCCAAAAAAGGACAAGGAAATAAAGAATAGATCGGGTGATTTACAAGTGGAATAAAGACAACGCACAGTTGATTTTATTCACATTGTTTTTAAGGAAAATTACATGCACGCTTCGTCACTTTATACTAATTACCAAAAACTCCTTGATTTTTGATAATTTACGATAAGACCCTCTCAAAGGGTCTATTTATAAGGTTTACATGGGTGAAATTGTAAGCATTTGTAAATATACAGGCAGAGACGGAGCCAGGGTGTGGCTGGAGGGTGCCACTGTCCCCCCTCAATTTTTTTTCATTTTCTAATTTCAGGTATAAATTTTTAAAAAATTGTATTCCCCCCCCCCCCCCCTCCCCCCATCCATCTCCCCAAAAAAAATAACAAAAAGGAAAATTAGTTCACATTTCAACCCACAAACTAGCTCAAACCCACATAATAGAACAATTGGCTCAGTTGAACATTCCAGTAGGCTATATAATCAAAATTTTAAGTTAGAATTCTTGTCATAATTTAATATTTTCTAATCACTCGTGATTTGTTTAAATCTTATCAACCGTTTCTCTTCTCTTCTATATGATGAGTATCTTTTTATTTTTCCTTTATCTTTTTATAGTCGATTTCCACAAAATTGGATATTATTGATGAAATGTAACGATGATTGCCATTTATAATTTGAAAAGTTAAAATTAATATTAGTCAAATCTGACTTCTTAGGTTTTTATGTTTTGTTTCATTTAATATTAGGACCATTTTCCATTTTAGTTAAAAACTGTATTTTATTTGATTAGTTATGAAAAATATATCAAATATTATTTTTGTGTGGTTCGGCAATTACATACGTCCACGGGAGAGGATAAGAGAATTTCATTATTAACAAAAGAGGTACACAGTACAAAGTATGTCAAAAGTTCTTACTAAACCCAATGTTCTAAAACCCGAACCAAACAGCGAACCGGAAAAGTGATCGGGTCACGGGTCATTGGTTCAACCGTCGGGTCAACCGCGGTTGAACTAGTGATATCATAATTATGCAATAAATAATAATGAATATACTAATAATATCACAAAATAGTGAAATATTATACATGTCATATATTTTGAATTATTTATATAGTATAGAATCCAATCAAAATGAATTTACCAATTATTGAAAAAAACATAAGAAAAAAAATAACAGATCAATTAGTAATCTCCTACTCTCCTATTCTTCTTCTAGATAACCGTACAAATAAAAAATAATATTAAAAATAACATATAATGCCAAGAAGAGACAATGCGACCTAAACCCTTCTTTTTTTCACGTCTCCTCCTCTTCTTCTTCTTCTTCTTCTTCTTCTTCATTCTTTTCTTTTCAGTTTTTTTCTTCTAATCTTTCTTTGTCTTTTATATATATATATATATATATATATTTATATTTCATCTCCTTTAACCTCTTGCAAATCACCAACCACAACTACAAGATCTACAAATTATGCACCAAACTGCAGATTTATAAAAAAAAACATTGAAGAAAATTTTAGATTGGCTTTCAATTTTATCTTGTTTCATGATCGGCCGGTTTCATCAAACCATGAGTGGATCGCCGGGTTCAACGGTTAAACCATTGGCTCAAACGGTTTTTAGGGAAATAGAATGGTTTTGAGTTCCTTGTGGTTTTAGACATTGACCAGACCAGAAAGAGCTCCGATTGACATTCCATCCGGTTCAACCGGCCGGTTCGGTCCAGGTTTTAAAACACTGGTTAAACCTAATCCTCAATTTTTTCACATTCATATATATAGCGTACCGTACCGCGGGGGACGACTACCAATCAAACAAAATACATGTATATCACAATAATTTCGCCCCCCCATTAGTATTATTCTTGGCTCCGTCCCTGTACACAATGGGTGTAATAATAAGAATATTTCAACATGAGAGAACTTTATGTATTTCAAAAAAGATAGGGAATTTTAATAATTCATCATAAAATGTTCAATCAACCTATCTTTAGAGGTTATTTTTATATGATATAACCTCATGTCAGAACAATCATTTTTAACTTGAAAGCCTCAATCCTTGATTGGAAAGGAAATGGTTCAAACTCAACGTTGCAACTTAAGTAATGCATTTCTTAAAATAATTATATTAGTAGTTTCATTCTTTTTGTTTTAAGGGCAATTCTTTTTTAGTAATTTTCACTAGTGAGAATTTTCATTGAATGTACATGAAGTATCATCTATTAGTAAAGAGTTTTTGTTATGCCTTATAATGTGGTCCATAAATTCTAGTGTGAGAGTTAAGAAATTTAAGTTCATAACAGAGCGAAACTCTCGCTCTTAAGTTGCAACAGCGAGCTCAAAGCGCTAGAGCTCCAACCATATAAGAATGATTATGTGATCTAGAGTATGACTTATTTCTATTTATTTGCAAACATCAATGCATATACATGTGGTTGACGAAGTTCCGTCTATTAAAAATTCAAATTTTTACCACAATGAATAATTCGGGAAAATTGCATATATCCCCCTTGTGTTATTGTTTTTTTGCTGAAAACCTCATTGTGTTAATTGTTTTGCACGAAACCCCCTTGTGATCATATAAATCATGCACACTCTCCCCCTGTTGTTAATCTGCCGGGAAAATCGCATTTTTAGTCCCGTAACTTTGCCCCATTTCACTTTTGGTTCCATTAGTTACGGGATTCTCACTTTACGTCCTATATCTTTCATCTCACTTTTGGTCCCAAACCCTGATTCAATCTATTTTTAACGTGAAATGGCACGTGAGTGTCCCGTGTGCCGTTAGCCAGCTAGGTTTGGGGGGAAATTGTTCACTTTGATTGTTTGGGAGGCAAAATTGGCGATAAAATTGAGAAAAAGGAAGAGCAAATAAGATTTTGGGACAAAATTAGATAGGTTTTTCTCAATTTTGGCGCCAATTGTGTCTCCCAAGCAGTCAAAGTGAACAATTCCCCCCTCCCAAACCAAGCTAGCTAACGGCGTACGGGCCACTCACGTGCCATTTCACGTTAAAAATAGACCGAATCAGGGATTTGGGACCAAAAGTGAGAATTTTTTGAAAGATATGGGACGTAAAGTGAGAATCTCGTGACTAATGGAACCAAAAGTGAAATGGGGCAAAGTTACGGGACTAAAAATGCAATTTTCCCTTAATCTGCCATTAAAAATCCTATCGCCGTCAACTCTGGGGAAAATTGCATATATCCCCTTTGTGTTATCTTTTTTTGCTGAAAACCCCCTTATGTTAAATTTTTTTGCGTGGTGCCCCTTGTTATGTAAGGTTTGATTTAGGGTTAAATGCAATTTTTCACCCCTACATTGTGTCTCATGTACCATTTACCCCAACACAATTGAATTTAGTAATATCATTTTCCTTTATGGTTTCTTCTTTTGATCTTAGTTCCAATCATATTTTTTAACTTAAAAGTTCATATTTCTTTTCCAAAAATTAAAAAACAAAATTAAAAAATTCAGAAAAATATTTTTGTATAGATAATAATCAGAAAAATAAAAATAAAATAAAATATTTTAAAGATGGAGGATAAAAATTAGAAATATGTTTTCTTTTTTCTATTTCCTCTTCCTGATGTTCTTTCTTTTTAAATCCAAAAAGAATCATTGAAATATTGAAAATATTTGAAAAATAAAAAACGAAAAAATCTTAACAATAAAAATTGCCGAAAAAGTTCGAAAACATCTTCTAAAATAAAAAAGAAGTTCAAAATTTTGAAAAAAAAATCAAAAAACATTCAGAAAATTAAATAAATTAAGAAAAAAAATAGGGAAAAATGAAAAAAACAGCAACAAAGACAAAAAATTGAAAAAAATAAGTTAAATCCTTCGGACTAGTTTAGGTGGTAGGGGTGTCGGACTTTTGAGGGAGAAGAAGAAGGGATCAATGGAAATAAGGAAAAAGAAAAAGGAAGAAAAAGAAAAAAAAAAGAATAAAGGAAAGGGAAAAAAAGAACAAAGAAAATAATAATAAACTAATAATACTATAAATTGGAGAAAATTCTTAAAATAAAATAAAATCAGAAAATTAAATAAACTAAGAAACAAACTAGGAAAAATAGAAAAAAAACAATAACATAGAAAAAAATGGAAAAAATAAGTTAAACCCTCCGGACTAGTTTAGGTGGCAGGGGTGTCGGACTTTTGATGGGGAAGAAGAAGGGATCAATGGAAATAAGGAAAAAGAAAAAGGAAGAAATAGAAAAATAGAATAAAGGAAAAGGAAAAAAAGAATAAAGGAAAACGAAAAATGAACAAAGAAAATAATAATTTGTGTTTTGGTAACCCATATCCATTATATCATACCCAATAATATTTATCCAAACTAGTTTTTTTTTTATTATTTAAATTAGAGGGAAAGAAGGCCAAATGGTACTAAACATTGGAAGGGCATTATAGTCATTTTGATATGGTACTTATGGTTAAAAATGCCAAAATGGACCAAAATTTGCACCCCAGCACGTACAAGCCACTCTCCGTTAAATTGGGACGACAGGGGTGTTTCGTGTAGGATTTATATGATCACAAGGAGGTTTTGTGCAAAAAAAATTAACACAAGAAGGTTTTCAGCAATAAAACGATAACAAGGGGGGGGGGGGTGGTTTATATGCAATTTTCCCGAATAATTCTACATAAACTCTCATGGACTCACCCATACCTTTGTATCGTCAGTAATTGTTTCATAGTACACCAACTAGTAAACGCCAAAACGTTATCAATTATGCAAGGAGTAGGGTCTTAAATTTTGCTCAAAATATCGAAATTTCGGATTTTCGAGGGTCCCGTAACGAAATCGAGCTTTTTATCTAATTTTGTAGAATGTCTTTCGAAATTTTCGTCAAAACCCGAAATTTTTCGAAATTTAAAATAATATTTGTTAAATATCCATCGAAATTTTGATCGAACCTCAAAATTTTTCGAAATTTAAAATAATTTTTTAAAATATTTTATAGTTAAAAATTAGGGTCAAATGATTATTAGCATTAAAAAAAAAAAGATAATAAACAATGGTACAATCATGCAACACGTTTCAAGGGCACCTTTTATTTTTGTCTGAACCGCATATTGACTATTCCACAAACCAAAGAGAAAGCCATTGTATCATCAAAGGAAAGGACATTCATCAAGAACTTATTTATCTTTGCCTAGAATTGTTCTTGTAGATCACAATAACAATGTATGAACCAAAAGATCATGTCTCTATTCGTATCACCGAAAAACTTCAAGAATTGCCTGACTCGTCCTACAAGCCTTCAATCTTCAGAGTCTCTGATGATTTACGCTGCGTAGATGAGAAGCTCTACGAACCAAAATTACTTGCAGTTGGCCCTTTTCACCACGGAAAAAAACATCTCCAGAAAATGGAGCAGCACAAATTCAGGTACCTAAGGCATCTTCTCAAACGAATAGACAAGTATAGTGTGGATGATTATGTCATGGAGATAAGATCATTGGAAGAAAAGGCGCGCGGATGTTATGCAGACTCTATTGAGCTTAGCCGAGACAACTTCGTGCATATGTTGCTTCTAGATGGAATCTTCATCATTGAATTAATTAGAAAATACTTGTTCTATGAATGGAGGGAAGACGATGATACGATTTTCCAACATGAACAAGTTCTCATCCAGCTGTTCCATGATTTGATGCTCGTTGAAAATCAGGTTCCATTCTTTGTTCTTGAAAAGTTATTTAGCATGACCGAAAGTGATCCAGATGACAACATCCTTTACCTAATCCAAGCTTTCGCTGATTATATTTCTCCATGGCCTGATGCTTCAAAAATCACTGGAGAAGTATCTATGGAGAATATTGACCACCTTCTTGGCTTGGTGTACAGGATTTGGTGTTCTTCTTTCGCTGAGACGAGTAGACCTGATAAAGCAGAGGAGGACAGGAATTGGTGTTCTTTCGCTAAGATGGTGGCGAGTACACCTGTTAAAGCAGAGGAGGAAGAAGTATTAGCAATAAATTCCAGCACTGAACTTCAAGAGGCAGGAATCAAGTTCTTAAAGGACACAGAAAGTAATTTTTTGGACATTAAGTTTACCAAAGGGGTGATGAAGATTCCAAGATTTCATGTTAAAGATGCAACCGAGTCGGTCCTCAGAAATCTAATAGCATACGAGCATTTCGTCATTGTTAGACATCCGAAATATGTGACATATTACGCCTTCTTTTGGGATTGTCTCATAAATTCCTCAAAAGATGTGGTAATATTACGGCGTCATGGAATTTTCACTAATTGGCTAGGTGATGATGAGATGGTTTGCAGTATGTTCAACCGTCTGGGCAGAGATAAACTCAAGCCTCCTGATTTCTGCTACGATGATGTGTTTAACAAGGTCAATCAGCATTGCCGTAATCCTTGGCATAGCTGGATGGCGAATTTAAGGCATAACTATTTCAATACTCCTTGGGCATTTATATCATTTTTTGCAGCTCTTATGTTGCTCTTGTTTACCTTGACCCAGACTGTATTTTCGGTTCTCTCCTATACCATGTAAGTCCTAAACAATGTATTGTATTCTGTTAAGAAATGGTTCCATCTCGTTTTTCTCGGCCCAAGTGATTGCCAAGCCTTGTTGGTGTTAGGCCCATTTGCTAACAGCCCCGCTGTATTAGTTGTTAGGGTGTTTTATGTAATTTTATGTTTTAGGGTTGGAGTAATATATAAACCCCTTTAACCGCAGCTTCCTTTTCACTATGCTTAGCCCTATTATTACGCAGCTTTTCTTTTTCTCTCTAATTTTATAGCAAAGAAGAAATCACATCTACAATTTCTTCTTTGTTCTTAGTAGTGCAAGCTTTGTATTTCCTTAGTTTTTTTTTTATCAATAATAAAAGTATTTTCAGTTTTTAGCATATTCTGTATCAGAATAACTTCATATATTTTGCTGTTTCCTATACAACAGTTCTTGGAGGTATTTTTTTATATCGACAACAATTAGATGTATTTTTTTATTAAATGTATGTTTTTATTAGGACTCTACAATAGAAATAAAAATAGATGTTGAAGTGCCTAAATGATAGATTTATTTTATGTGACCAATTGTAAACATCGTTTGGTGATCATGAAATCATGTAATCCCTAATTTATTTTATTATTCACTAAATTAATCATATATCTATTAGTGTCACTTCAACTTTTGGAGAAACGATGTAGTCCCTATTTTATTTTTTTAATTCACTAAATTAGTCATATATCTATTAGTGTCACTTCAACTTTACTATTTACATTTTTACAATAATTGTTAGACCATATACTAACGCCATGAACAACTCATACTTTTATAATAGAATAGCTATAAATTGTAAATATTATAAAAGTTTTACAAATAGTTATTTTATTAATCATATATATGTGCAATTTAAAAGTGTCTAATGTAAAAGCAAATTATTAGGGGTTACTTTCATCAAATGAGTAAAATGATAGGACTCTAGATTGAAAGTACATATGTAATTGCATAAGGACTCTACAAAAAAATTATATATTTAGGACTCTGAAAAGGAATAATATATAGATAACAATCAAATGTAAAATTATATATACATATATATATATATAATAGAAATAAAATTTTTATAAAAGTACAAGTTGTTTCTTGAAACTTATGATATATCTAAAATATCCTATGTAATTCAATTTTTTAATAGCAAAAGAGTCAAAAGCAAATCATAAAAATAAATTTAAGATGTTTACAATCATAAGAAGTATAGTTACATTAACAATCTAAATAAAGTTACTCTTATTTATTTATTCATTAAAAGAATAAAATATATTGGAAGTCCAATATCCTAACATATATGGTACAACAAAATTACAATAAATTTACATTTAATATTAAATTCTAGGAAATAGGATCGCATATTCAATCAATTTTTTTATTTTATATTGTAAGTTAAGATGGATATGAATGAAAAAATCTAGCTCAACAAACTAATCTATTCTAAATTTATTTTTCATAGCTCATATGGCAGAAATTTTGGAATCCTAACTTTAATCTGACATAAATTTAGTGACTTTTGAACCTAAAATATCCCTATATAATTCAAATTTTTACTGGTAAAAGAGTCAAAAATAAATAATAAAAATAAATTTTAGGTATCTATAGCAATAAAAAAATATAATTACATTATCTTTCTACTGTTAAATTACACGTAGACAATATTACTTTGGAACAAATAAATTTACAATACAAATAAAAATAAACTATTCACATCGATATTTATATTTATACATTTAATTAATTCTATGAATATTACGTGATCGAGAAAATTGAATATCAGCACAAAAACCATACAAAAAACAACTTACACTCAATTTGGTCCAAGTAAATTGGTAGGGAAAGGATAAGAAAACATAAGGAAAATTATTTTTCATTGTTTGGTTACTAGAGAAAATGAAAAGAAAAAGAAAAAAAAGTGAAAAAAATCTAATACTAATTTGAGTCAATACCATTTCATGGTGAGGAAAAGGGTGAGAAAAGAAAAATGGTTTTCATATATTTTCTTTTCTTTTTCCTACCAATCTTCTTGAACCAAACAGGGTGTTAGTTAAAGACGCTTGGGAAAGCTTTGCAGTCAGGCACCATTGTATTATCTTATTTTATTTATAATTAATTAATTATAATAATAGAAAAAGAAAAACAATAAACCATCGTTCCCTCATGGTTTTGGGAGATATATATTTGTTCCTTTCATTTAGTGATAACTCGCAAAACACTTCATTTTCATTTAACAACCTTACTTTTTACACTCAAAAGATTGCCTAACCTTATTTTTGAAGGTTTGATTTCATTATCCGTTCAACTTACTCATTTTGGTATTGCATCAACTATACGATAAAAAAAATTGAGAAACCAAAAAAAGAAGAAGCAAAAACTACACAAATATCCAGATTTTTGAGCCATAACGAAGAGATTATTATAAATACACAGGACTCAATGAGAGGAAAGAAGAAATAAAGCGCTCGATTCATCAAAATTAAACAAGATAATGTATAAAAAAATCATGAATTTACATAAAAAATTATTTAGTGATATTATTATACAAGTTTAGATTTTCAATTAACTTAATTTATTCAAATATTTAGGGTCAAATGATTATTCATATTAAAAAAAAAATAATAAACAATGGTACAATCATGCAACACGTTTCAAGGGCACCTTTTACTTTATTGGAAGCCACCTTTTATTTTTGTCTGAACCGCATATTGACTATTCCACAAGCAAAGAGAGAGCCATTGTGTATCATCAAAGGAAAGGACATTCATCAAGAACTTATTTATCTTTGCCTAGAATTGTTATTGTAGATTATTTACAATAACAATGTATGAAACAAAAGATCATGTGTCTATTCGTATCACCGAAAAACTTCAAGAGTTGCCTGACTCGTCCTACAAGCCTTCAATCTTCAGAGTCTCTGATGATTTACGCCGCGTAGATGAGAAGCTCTACGAACCAAAAGTAGTTGCAGTCGGCCATTTTCACCACAGCGAAGACCGAATCCAGAAAATGGAGCAGCACAAATTCAGGTACCTAAAGCATCTTCTCAAACGAAGAGGCGAGTCCAGTGTGGACGAAGATGTCATGGCGATAAGATCATTGGAAGAAAAGGCGCGCGGATGTTATGCAGAACCAATTTACCTTAACCGAGACAACTTCGTGCATATGTTGCTTCTAGATGGAATCTTTATCATTGAATTAATTAGAAAATACTTGTTCTATGAGTTCAGGGAAAAGGATGATATGATTTTCCAACATGAACAAGTTTACAGCCAGCTGCGCCATGATTTGATGCTCGTTGAAAATCAGGTTCCATTCTTTGTTCTTGAAAAGTTATTCAACATGACGAAAAGTGAAAGTGGAGATGACAACATCCTTTACCTAATCCAAGGCGCTTTCGCTGATTATATTTCTCCATGGCCTGATGCTTCAAAAATCACTGAAGTATCTATGGAGAATATTGACCACCTTCTTGGCTTGGTGTATAGGATTTGGTGTTCTTCTTTCGCTAAGATGACGTCGAATAGGCCTTTTGAAGCAGCAATAGATTGCACCACTAAACTTCAAGAGGCAGGAATCGAGTTTTTTTTAAATTACACCGCGTGTAATTTTTTGGACATTGAGTTTAACCAAGGGGTGATGAAAATTCCGCGATTTGATGTTTCAGATGCAACGGAGTCAGTCTTCAGTAATCTAATAGCATATGAGCACTTCTCCACTAATCATACCAAATATGCGACAGATTACGCCTTCTTTTTGCATTGTCTCATAAATTCCTCAAGCGATGTGGAAATATTACGACAGCGTGGAATTGTCACTAATTTGCTAGGTGATGATGAGATGGTTTATCGTATGTTTAACCGTCTAGGCAGAAATTTACTCATATCTTCTGATTTTCACTACAATGATGTGTTTTACAAGGTCAATGTGCATTGCCGTCGTCCTTGGAATATATGGAAGGCGCATTTAAGGCATAATTATTTCAATGATTTAAGGCAGAATTATTTCGAAAGTCCTTGGAAATATGTATCATTTTCTGCAGCTCTTATGTTGCTCTTGTTTACCTTGACCCAGACTGTATTTTCGGTTCTCTCCTATACCAAGTCCTAAAGAACGTATTGTATGTCAGAATTTCTTCATATTCGCTGTTTTTTACGCAACAATTGTTGAAATTAGTACTACAATGATGATTTGATGAAACCTGATTGACATCTCTTTCATCCGTTTTATCTTTGTATCGAAAAGCGTCATTTGCGTAACAAAACTCTATTTTTGGGCCCGAGCTAAATAGTAAATTCGAACAAGTACAGTGGGCCCATATGTTTCACTTAGGCTTATACCAGGATTGATATGGAACATCCAAAACATTGGGTTGATTCTTATATGTATTTGGGCTTCAAGGAAAACATCTTTTGATTAAATGTCTATCGCATGTCCGAAAGTATGCAGTCCATGTTTCTTCCTCAATTGATTAATCTTTTCCAGTGATAGCAACAAACAATAATGTAACAGAGTGCATTACCGTATCTAAGTTCAACAAATGCAGTTTGGTTTGGATAGAGTATTGATTTCAGTTGTGCAGAATATTAATCATAAAGCTATACAAGATCAGCGTGATAGATAAATAGGGCCGAGAAGAACATAATTAGCTCACAAAACCAGAAGAAAAAAAAATTAGGAGCTGATGCAACAAGACAATAATA
Organism: Buddleja alternifolia; assembly: GCA_019426215.1. Classification (NCBI taxonomy): domain Eukaryota; kingdom Viridiplantae; phylum Streptophyta; class Magnoliopsida; order Lamiales; family Scrophulariaceae; genus Buddleja; species Buddleja alternifolia. The sequence continues at coordinate 39,306,130 of CM033397.1, read as the reverse complement.
TCAAGAATCAAAATGATGATTGTGAGGGATTATAGCTCAAATTAATCAGCACAGCGATGTCTTCAAAATATTAACTTACAATCCAAATATTATTTCATCAATCCTATCTTTAATAAATTTGGCGTATGACTCTTTCTCAAAACATAAGACCTATTTAGTTTGGATTCTTGAAAAAAAATTACTTGACGAGGATAACATTTAGGTACTGTTGATGAGCTTGAATTGGAGTCTTTTTCAAGTTTCAACTATAGCATCTATTTCAACCCTTCCAAAAAAATCATGTGGTTTTCTTTTATGATTATATTAAAATTGTGGCACTTTATTTTAATGAAGTTTCTATGAAATTCAGTTATTACTTTACTCTCAAATCATATTTATTTTATATTATTCGCAGCAAATTTTAGTCATATCACTTAATGAAACTCACTATACATATATTATATATACAATATTATTAATATAAAAGATCCATAATTATGGTAATTAAAGTTAATTACAATTTTATTGAAAATTTTCAAGTATTATATAAATTTTCATGATTTTAAAATCAAAATTGAAATATTGAATATCCATTAAATTTACAAAAATTTTTGTAAATTTACTACCCCGATATCTACATCGACATCGAAATTTAATTAATTGTTTATATGGTAAATTATACCTAAGGGGGGATGGAATTGCCTGCCGTTCTTTTGCTTCCAGTTTTCTATGATTTCTTAAAACAAGCGCGATTTTGTATTTCCGAATTTGGATGAATTAGGTAGACATATTGAGTACACAAAAGCGATTTGGGTTGGATGCATGAATTAACATTATTAATGCAAGTCATATAAGTAATATTTTTCTTTATCTTTCGCTGCCCTAACCTTTTTTTTTTCTTCTATTTTCCTCCGTTGTTGATGGCTTGATAAAGTAGTTATCTTCTTCACTACTGTTACCACCACCATCGTCGGCGAGTTGGGTTGGGTTGGAGCACCCTTCTTCAATTGTACATCACATCTTTAAATCTGCGAGACGAATATGGATCTAACGAGACAGAGACAGATCTGACGAGATGAAGGCCGACGATACATAAATTTTTATATAACGTTTTAGTATTTTATTTTCTCTTTCGTATGAGAGTTTACTTTCTCTCCGAATGAGAATTCCGTTCGTTTGTGAGTTTTTAAGATTTGTTATTTTCAAGAAATCTGATAGTTGGTGCTTCAGATGTTCTTATTACATCGTTTGAGTCGATATGAATTGCATTGTTCCAGGCGTTGTAAATTTTCGGTTGTATGATATATAAGGGCGGTTTCTCTTAAAAAAAAAAAAAGTGTTTTGGGTTGAATTTTTATCCGTTTTATCTTGCATCGAAAAGCGTTACGTGCTTAACCAAACTCTACTGTTTGGGCCTAAAAATAAATACTAGTAAATTGGAACGAGTACAGTGGGCCCATTAGCCCATATATTTCATTTAAGATTTGTCAGTTAGAGCTCGATTGATTTGGATCGTCCAAAGAATTGGGCCGATTCTTAATGTAATTGGGCTTCAGTGAAAACATGTGTGTTGTAAGAATTTTAGAAAGTTGTTCTGTTCCGGAATCTCAAATGTACAGAAAATGACCAAATTTATTATTTTTTTTTTTTTTAGAAATCCCAGGATAAAACTCCGTCAGTCACCCAGCAGAGCAAACCTGTCCATATGCAATAGCTCGCAAATCACGTATGGAGGTAATCAGCCATAGGTTACCCATAGACGACAGACTCAATAAGCGCAGAGCCCCCCAGGAGAGGATGTAGGAGTACACCCCTCATCCCCTTCTCCTGGGTTTCCAACCCGGGTGGGTTCTTACGGCTGAAAGGCTTGTTACCACTAGGCCACACCCTTTTGCTTTTAAAAAATAAAATAAAAAAATGACCAAATATTTACTAGTATGTTTTATTACAAAAACAAAAGGATAATAACTAAGGTCATAATTGGATTAAGACATTTTTTATTGGAAATTGATATTTGCACTCCCAAATTTGATAATAGCACTTCAATCTCCTTTGTATATTGAGTAACGGACCAATATTTCCTTATAAATTTAGAATACAATTTGTATTAATTGTAAAACAAAATATACCCTTCATACACTATTTTTCTCTTTTAACTTTATCATCTCATAATTTATTAAGTCAGCACTTTCATTATTTTTTTCATGGTTATTTTTATACATTTGATTTAGTTTACTTAATATTGTATACTATATATAATCAATTACCCATATGTAATAAGCAAAATTTCATTATATATCTTAAAATAAAGTTATATAATATGTAATGAAAATAAAGCAATATGTTAAGAGTTGAAAGAGCAAATTTTAGTGCAAACAGGGTATGTAGAGGGTTCCTCTCATTTCATTCAGATTGTCTGTTAAGAGCTGTCAACCTGTGATTGAGAAGATAATGCAGAAAATTACCCACTGGACTTCAAAACTGTTAACATATGCTGGGAGATTATTGTTAATCAAGGCAGTTCTCTTTGGTGTACAAATATATTGGAGCCAAATTTTCCCTCTCCCTATTACAGTGGTCTATGAGATAGTGAAACTGTGTAGAACTATCCTTTGGAGTGGAAAAGCCACTGGTGTGTACCGGGCTGCAGTTAAGTGGAGTGAGGTGTGTAGACCTAAGAGAATGGAATGTGGCAGCTATTTTTAAACAGGTTTGGAATATTACATGTAAGGCCGACTCTTTGTGGATTAAGTGGGTACATGTCTACTATATAAAAACTGATAACGTATGGACTGCACAAGCTAAAAGCACTGCTTCGTGGTATTGGAAGAGAATGCTGGGTATTAAGGACTTGTTTTTGGATGCAGTGGACAGTGTACAAAATCAGTGGCGAGATGGTAAGTTTTCAATACACAAAGCTTACTTGCACAGAATCGAGCATTCAGAAGAGGTAGTGTGGCGGAAGTTGGTGTGGGGTCGGGGACCTATAGCAAAACATAGGTTCATTCTAAATTTGAGGACTAAAGTAAGATCGAATTGGGGCATGGATGACTATTGAAGATGATAGTTGTCCGTTGTGTATGCAGGGATAGGAAAGTAGAAGTCATTTATTTTTTCAATGCTCTTATTCCCAGGCTACTGTGTTGAAAGAGTGTTGGCAAAAATTAGGAATGACATGCATATAGAAGAATGGGACAGTAACTTGAAGTGGGGAATTCAGATTAGCAGGGGTAAGTCAATGTTTAGTAACAGGAAAAGATGCATGTTTGTAGCTATTCCCTATTTCATTTGGATTGAAAGGAATAGAAGAATGTTCAAAATTGGTAATTGTAGGCCTTCTGCCTTAGTGGCGAAAATATGGGACGCAGTAGGATTGAAAGAAACAGAAGATGTTCAAAATTGGTATTGTAGGCCTTCTGCCTTGGTGGCGAAAATATGGGATGTAGTTCAGAATCAATTCTCATGATGTATTCCCCAGGTATGCCTGGTGAAGTTGTAATTGTGAATGTTTAAATAAAAAGCTTACGTGTTCCAAAAAAATAAATCAAAAATAAAGCAATATACAATGGATTATTAAAATAGAGCAATTGGAAGTAATATTATATATATATAAAATATATTACATAAGCTGACAATCAAATTATTATTTATTTAGTAAACACATAACATATAATTATTTTATTATTATTTATTTACTGGCTTGCAAGTCTGCGAGCATGTATATTTGGGTTCAAGCTCAACTGTTAAAAAATTGCAACTCTAATTGAGTCGGGTCGACTTGGTGCCCACCCCTAAAATGATCAGAAAGGATAATAAACATTACTCTTTTGCTATATTTCTAATTCTTTTATATAGCTTGTTTTATTTCAAGCTATCAACTCTACTTCATGACTGTCAACCTATATTATTATGTAAATTTGGTTCCTCCATGTATCTAAATTCATTTTTTTTTTCAAATATAAGATTACTAAAATGAAGCAATGGAAAGTAAATATATATATATATATATATATATATATATTGTTAGGATTATACCCTCGATCCCAACGAGAAATTAGATTGTATAGGATTTTTACCTTTATGTTGTATAAACTCTTGTTTTGGAATCAAAGGCAAATTGCATTTGTTTAAATATATCTTAATGACATTAATAAGTATTGAACATATAAGTCATACGTAAATCAAGAGAGAGCTTCTACTACTTAAGGATTAAAAAGATGGACATTAGAAGCGTCAATTCCTTGATTACTTAAAAAGGGTCCGCAAGTCGAAGAGTCTTAATTTGACATTATGACCAGACTTGTAAGACACAAGTTCTGACAAGGAATGTCAGTTGGTCACTAGGTTTTAGTGGGAGCTTGTGCTATAGATTTGTCAATAGAATTGACATATTCGAATACGGCTCGCCGTAATCCAATGACATAGGTATTTACTTGGTGACTGTCAATGATTGAATTACTGGTCACGATAGTGTGCGTGAGCCTTAGACTAAGGAGGAAAGAAGATTATGCTTGTGACACTAGACTTGTTATTAAAGTAGTTAGATCCAATTTACCCTTTGGTGGGATCGACCTCGAAGTACGGTCTAGGTGGGCAAGCAGCAATTGTTCAATGACTGCTAATATGGGATTCACTGTCTCGAGTAGTAAATGAGTTACTGTCCTATGTTCGCATCTTAGGTAAAAACAATTATAAGTCTTTGGCCAAAGCGGAAAAGCTAACTCGTGTGGAACACGAGGGGTAGTTTGGTAATTTCATCTTACTATAATCTATTAAGACAACATCGAGTCCTGTGAGTTTAATCCACTCCATGACTCTCACTCGATTGAGATGTTACAGTGAAAGGCTTATATTCACATAGTGTCTGTGACCTAGAAGTTCCTATTTATCAAATCATTTTAATCTCAATTAGGTTTCGATGTGGGTCCACGGGACTGGCTAGGTGACACTCACATCCTTGGTTTCCTCTCATTGCCAATTAAGACAATCCTAGAGAGTCGCGCTTTCAAGAAAATAAGTGAAAAAGATCTTTAGTTATCAAATAAGGTTAATCTAGTAATTTATCATTTGATGAACAAATTCATTTATTTAATTAATTAGATTAATTGAAATAAATTGAAAAATAAGTAATAAATAATTAGATATTGAGTTATTATTTCTTCCTATTAGCCTAAATTATTAATTGGATTAATTAATTTAGCTAATTATTAATTAATATCATATATTAATTGGGTTAATATATGTTGGACTTAATTAATAGGTGGATTAAGTTGAAAGTCAGCTTAGTCCACCAAGGAATGGAGCGTGTGATATGAGCTTGATAGGCTCAAAGAATTAATTAATTTCAAGTTCATCGTCTCATTTAAATACCTACCTAAGTGATTAACCTAACATACACGCATAACAACTACAGAAGAGAAAATTTCCTCTCCCCTCCCCACCCTAGCCGTCGGCTTTATCAAGCCAAAGAGGAAGTGGATTTTTCTTCAACTTTTCCAGCGTGATATCTATAGGCAGGAATTTGGGATTGCTGCTACTGTGATATATCAAGAAATTAGATTTCTCATACAAGGTTAGTTTAGTTGTAATTCGATTTCATATTTTTATTAAAAATCATTAAACCCTAAAAGTGATCCAATTTGTGAATCTGGATATGTTTGTTTTCCGCTGTGCATGAACCAGGATTCACAAGAGTGGTATCAAAGTCAACTTTATGGTGTTTAATAATTTTTTGTGTTATTCGTTATGCTGGAAATTTTAAGTTCATGAATATTTTGATGAAATTTTTTATTAGATTATATTTTTCATGCGTAGATTTAATTTTTAAATATTAAATTTGATTTGTTAGGCAATTGTATGATTTATTTTTTGAAAATAAATCGATTTTAAATATTGTATTTAAGTTTATTGCATGAATATAAAATTGAGGAATTGAAAAATAACACAAAAAATGACTCAGAGAAGTCGCCGGCAGTTGTTGGAGCAGGCGGCGCCAACACTTGCAGCCCAAATGGACCAGCAGCAGTCCACCTAAGCAGACTGCAACCATGTGGGCCATGAAGCGGTCCACACATATGTGGGCTGCTCTGCGGCCCACTTTAATATAAAATATTTTTAAAAAAAATTGGGCAACCCGGTTGGTCGCGGATGATCCACCGGGTGGATCACTAACCCAATTTTAAATTAAAAAAATATTTAATTTAATTTAAAATAGTTTTAAAATTATATTGAAATAAAATTGATTTGGAATTAATTTTATCCATAATTCTAAACTAGATTTGAAATTATAATTAATCCTAGATTAGTGAATTTATTTTGAATTAATTTATTGTCAAATCATTTGGAAAATAATTTTTTGAATTTAAATTAGATTTAATGACAAGTAGGATTATATGTGATTAATTTTAAATTGGATTTAAATTAATTTTTTAATATTTTTCAATCCTCTCCTAAGTAAATTAAAATTAGATTTTAATATTTTGTTATGTAGTTCTTCAACGATATAAGTAAGTTTCATATTTAAGGGTTCAATAGTTCAATACACTGATTGGGAGAACAGGGAACAAAATCAAGTTCAATTAAAAAATTGGAATGTATTTCCTCGACTTGACTTGCAACAAATTAGAGTTTTTCTCTCCGAATAGTAATTTAGTTTTTTTTTTGAAGTGTTTAGATAATCCTTGAATAAAACTAATCAATGAGTATTTATAGTGTTTATAATGGGCCGTGGGTCAAATTGCTTTTAGGTTGGCCTACGATAAGAAAAATCAGAAAAAATATAAAACAATACAAAAAATAAAATAAATTAGAAAACAAAATCAAAATAGTTTTAAAAAATCAGAAAATAATAAAAAATAGTTAAAAAGTTAGAAAAATAAAAACAAAGAAAGAAAGAAAATCAATTGTTTTGAAAAATTAGAAAAAATTAGTAAAAATCATATTATTAAGGAAAACCATAGTTTAATTTGAATTTTATGCATATAATATTGTGATTTTTTAGTTTATATTATTTATAGATGTATTAATTATACAAGTTTTATTTATTAGAAATAAAAGAAAATATAATTTAGATATAAAAATATTTGAATTTAAATTTTCAAACAGTGGAACAAATTAAACAAACAAATGTGAAAGTATTTGGGTTAAAATCCCCAAATTAAAAGTCAATTTCCTTCCGCATACAAAAATCCCCACACTAAAGGTTAATTTTCCTACTAAATGAGAAACCACCAAATTCAAGTCAATTTTCCCACCAAATGATATTTTCCGGCCTATCTTGAATTTCTTGACGAAATTTGTACTGAAATTGCCAAATTTCTTGCCGGAGTGTACCAAAAATGCCAACGTGACACTTTTCTGTGTGAAAAAAAAGGTACAAGGTTCTTTAGTGTAACAAAAATACAATTTTTCCTAGTTTTATAACACAATTTGCAAAGCAAAATATACCCTCCACGTACAATCCTTCCTATTTAACTTTATAATCTCATATTATATTATGTAACATTTTCATTCTTTCATATTTTGCATTACTTGGACCTATTTTAACAAAAACTGAAAATTCAAACTTTCACACAGGAATAAATTGTCATGTAAACATAAACGATCTCTTGTAGCTTTGTATGATGGGTGTGATTAGCCTTTCCGAGTACACCCACCAGTAAACGCCAACGTTTCGTTTCATTTTCTAATCTCAATATCATGCCATAAAATATGTTCTACCTTCCCCACTCATGTTATACACTATATCTCAACTTCAGTATTGATCATTTCGAAGTATTTGAGCCATAATAATGAATCTGCTTTTGAAGCTAACTTTAATATTGGTGTCAATAATAATCACAACCACAGTCCATTTCCCAGCCAAACAATAATTGGTGTCAACTTTTTTTTTTCAACGACTAATACTTTATATTGAAGAAAAAAAATCCAGTAGCAATTCTTATTTTTTTGGTAATTAATCCCTAGAATTCAGCTCATTTGCTATAAAGGTCCACTAATTTGTCACTTATATAAAGTGATTAATTTGAAAACAACGACAATTATCGTCGTCATCGACCAGTCTGCGCCAATGCAATTACAACTGACGAGCCATTTTTCAAATTATTGTTGTACTTATGTTCCTACTTCGTAAGACAGGGATATAAATGCTTACCAAAAATAGGACGGGGAAATAAAGAATAAATTGCGCACAAGCACGAGTGATTTACAAAGACAATGTACAATTGATTTTATCAGGTGATATTAAAATAAATCTATTTTAAATAATGTATTTAAGTTTATTGTATGAATATAAAATTGAGGAATTGAAAAAGTACGCAAAAAACGACTTGAAGAAGTCGCCAGCAGCTGCTGGAGCAGGCGGCGCGTGCGAAGCACGTGCCACCTGGCTGTGCCAGCACTTCCAGTCCAAATGGACCAACAACAATCTGCCTAAGCAGATTGCTACCGTGTGGGCCAGGGGGCGGTCCACACATATGTGGGCTTAATATAAAATATTTTTTAAAAAAAATCGGGCGACCCCGTTGGGTTGCGAATGATCCAGCAGGTGGATGACCAACCCATTTTTAAATTTAAGAAAAATATTTAATTTAACATAAAATAAAATATTTAATTTAATTTTAAAAATTTTTAAAATTAAATTGAAATAAAATTAATTTGGAATTAATTTTATCCATAGTTTTAAGTTAGATTTGAGATTATAATTAATCCTAGACTAATGAATTTATTTTGAAGTCAAATCATTTGGAAAATAATTTTTTGAATTTAAATTAGATTTAATGATGAGTAGGATTAAATGTGAATTAATTTTAAATTGGATTCAAGTTAATTCTTATTATTTTTCAATCCTCACCAAAGTAAATTAAAATTAAATTTTAATTATTTTGTTATGTAATTCTTCAACGATATAAGTAAGTTTCATATTTAAGGGTTCAATAGTTCAATACACTGATTGGGAGAACATGTAACAAAATCAAGTTTAATTAAAAAATTTGAATTTGTTTCCTCGACTTGACTCGCAACAAATTAGAGTTTTTCTCTCCGAATAGTAATTAAGATTTTGTTTTGAAGTGATTAGATAATCCTTGAATAAAACTAATCAATGAGTATTTATAATGTTTATAATGAGCTGTGGGTCGAATCGCTTTTGGGTTGGCCTACGATAAGATAAATCAGAAAAAATATAAAACAATACAAAAAATAAAATAAATTAGAAAACAAAATCAAAATAATTTGAAAAAAATATAAAATAATATGAAATAGTCAAAAAATTAGAAAAATAAAAACAAACAAAGTGACGAAATCAATTGTTTTGAAAAATTAGTAAAAATCATAATATTAAGGAAAACCATAGTTTAATTTGAAATATATGCATATAATATTATGAATTTTTAATTTATATTATTTATAGATGTATTAATTATACAAGTTTTATTTAGTAGAAATAAAAGAAAATATAACTTAGATATAAAAATATTTGAATTTAAATTTTCAAACAGTGGAACAAATTAAACAAACCAACGTGAAAGTATTTGGATTAAATCCCCAAATTAAAAGTCAATTTTTCTCCCACATACAAAAATTCCCAAATTGAAGGTTAATTTTCCTGCTAAATGAAAGAAACCGCCAAATTCAAGTCAATTTTCCCGCCAAATGATATTTTCCAGCCAATTTTGAATTTTTTGACGAAATTTGTACTCGAATTGTCAAATTTCTTGCCAGAGTGTACCAAAAATGCCAATGTGACACTTTTTTGTATGAAAAAAACATACAAGGTCCTTTTGTGTATCAAAAATGCAATTGTCCCTAATTTTATATCACAATTTGCTAAGCAAAATATACCCTCCATGTACAATCCTTTCTATTTAACTTTATAGTCTCATATTATGTTATGTCAACATTTTCATTCTTTCATATTTTGCATTACTTGGACCTATTTTAACAAAAACTGAAAATTCAAACTTTCACACCGGAATAAATTGTCATGTAAACGTAAACGATCTCTTGTAGCTTTGTATGATGGGTGTGATTAATATTTCCTAGTACACCCACCAGTAAACGCCAACGTTTCGTCCCATTTTCTAATCTCAATATCGTGCCATAAAATATGTTCTACCTTCCCCACTCATGTTATACACTATATCTCAACTTCAGTATTAATCATTTCATAGTATTTGAGCCATAATTATGAATCTGCTTCTGAAGCTAACTTTAATATTGGTGTCAATAATAATCACAACCACACAATCCGTTTCCCAGCCAAACAATAATTGGTGTCAATATTTTTTTTAATACTTTATATTGCAGAAAACAATTCCAGTAGCAAGTCTTATTATTTTGGTAATTAATCCCAAGAATTCAGCTCATTTAACCTCTCTGCATGTGCTACAAAGGTCCATTAATTTGTCACTCATGAAAACGACCAGTCTGCGTCAATGCAATAACAGCTGATGAGCCATTTTTCAAATTATTGTTGTACTAATGTTCCTACTTCCTAAGACATGGAAATAAATGCTTACCATAAAAAGGACGGGGAACTAAATAAAGAATAGATCGTGCACAAGCTCGGGTGATGGGTGATATTTGGTGGGTACTGGGAGTCCAACTCCAGGTGAATATCTATCACACGGTGTTAAAGCATGTGTAGGGTTCATCAAAAAAAATAATATTTTTTATTATGTCTTAACATTTTGTGTAGTAGATATACCCCAGAGTTGAACTCCTAAAGCCGCCAAATATCACCTATCGGGTGATTTACAAGTGGAATAAAGACAACGTACAATTGATTTTATTCACTTTGTTTTTAAAGAAAATTACATGCACACTTCCTCACTTTAGTACTAATTACCAAAAACTCCTTGATTTTTGATAATTTACAATAAGGCCCTCTCAAGAGGTTTATTTATAATGTTTACATGAGTGAAATTATAAGCATTTGTAAATATACAGAGGGTGTAATAGTAAAAATATCTCAACATGAGAGAACTTTATGTATTTCGAAAAAGATAGAAAATTTTTAGTAATTAATCATAAAATCTTCAATCAACCTATCTTTAGAGATTATTTTTATATGATATATAACCTCATGTCAGAACAATCATTTTTAACTTGAATTTTAAATATAATTAAATGAGTGTTTGTCTTTCTTGGTAAGCTTAAATTTTTTTAAGTACAATGAAATGAAAATGATTAAAATTACTATAAAAATCTTAATTGTCGGCCTCAATACTTGATTGGAAAGGAAATGGTTCAAACTCAAAGTTGCAACTTAAGTTATGCATCTCTAACAACATTATATTAGTAGTTTCGTTCTTTCTCGTTTCAAGGGCAATTCTCTTTTAGTTATTTTCATCAGTGAGAATTTTCATTGAATGTACATAAAGTATCATCTATTAGTGAAAAGTTTTTGTTATGTCTTAAAATGTGGTCCATAAATTCTAGTGCGAGAATTAAGAAATTGAAGTTCGTAATAGAGCGAAGCTCTCGCTCTTAAGTTGCGAGAGCGAGCTCAAAGCGCTAGAGTTCCAATCATATGTGCATGATTATGTGATCTAGAATACGACTTATTTCTATTCATTGGCAAACATGAATGCATACGTGTGGTTGATGAAGTTCCGTGTATTAAAAATTCAAATTTTTACCACAATGAATAATTCTACATAAACTCTCACGGACTCACCCATACCTTTGTATCGTGTCAGTAATTATTTCATAGTACACCAACTAGTAAACTCCAAAACGTTATTAATTATGCAAAGCAGGGTCTTAAATTTCGCCTGAAATATCAAAATTTTGGTCGAAATTTTGGATTTTCTGGGGTCCCGAATTGAAATTGAACTTTCGATCCATTTGCAGAATATCTTCCTACATTTCAACCGAAAACCAAAATTTCACAAATTTTTTGTCAAAACCCGAATTTCCCCAAATCTAAAATAATATTTGTTAAATACCCATCGAAATTTTGCCCGAAACACAAAATTTCCAGAAATTTAATTTTTTTTTTTACTTTTTTAAATATCTTATAGTTAAAAATTAGGTTCAAATTCATATTAAAAAATAGATAATAAATGACCAATTATGTAAACCAATAAGCAATAAATTTAAATACTAATCTGAATGATATTAGGCAATAAGTTAATAAAAATTCCGGTCTGAGCACAAAAATTATTTAAATAAAATTCTCTTAGAAGCTTGATATGATTTTGAATAATGATCTTTGCTAAAATTGTGGTACACTTTATTTTAATGAAATTTTCATGATATTTGATTATTATTTTACTACCATTATTTCATATTTTTTACAGCAGATTTTAGTCATTCTATTTAACAATATTCATTATGCATATATTATACATGGAATATTATTGATGTAAAAATGCATAATTATGATATTTAAAATTATATAAAGTTTCATTGTAAACTTCCAAATATTTCTATAAATTTTCATGATTTGTTTAAAATGGAAACCGAAATTTTGAATATTCTAGAAATTTCCATCGAAATTTCTGTAAATATACTACCCTGATATCGAGATTTAATACCTTGTGTAAGATCACCTAACGTTTCGTCCTAATTTCTAATATTGTCAATATCATACACCCAAGAAAGCCTATCTGCAATGTGTTCTGTCTTCCCCAATGTTATACACTACGACAGCAATTCAGTTAAATCATTTCATGTCATTTATATCCTCCTATGATCATCGATCATCTGAGGCAAACTAACAGAAAATAAAATAAACACATAATGAAGAATCTGGTGTTGAAGCTGGTGGCAATATTCACAACCACACAATCTGGGTTGCTATCTCAATGAAACCTATTCCATCTTCTGCAACGAAACATATAAACCCCCAGCCATTCATCATATGTACATATAATTAGTAAGGCAAAATTGTGACCTTGGTACATCAAGTTGGTCGGTGCATTTTTTTGGTACTAAGTTACAAAAAATGGCAATTTCAGTACAATTTTAGTAGAAAATTCAAAATTGGTTGAAAAATATCATTTGTAGGGAAAATTGCCTTGAAATTGGAGATTTTGCTGAAATGGAGGGAATATTAACCTTCAATTTTAGGATTTTTGCATATAGATGGAAAATTAACCTTTAATTTGAGGATTTTGTTAGGAATGTGCCCTAAAATCCAATTATTTAATGTGTTTATTATGAATAAATAAATAATATATATTAGAAGTTATGAGTATTACTAAATATCCTATGGGATAGGCATAATCCATAATTACATATGAGAATCCAAATGGAAGTGATGTTCCATGAAAAACTTGGATTACGTATATCATGTGTTATTATAAATTGGTTATAGTCGGTGATAAGAATGAGCGTCTTATCTGCTAAAGACTATAATATGCTATATTCGATGATTTGTCTTAATCATGGGAATAGGGATTCCATATATAGTATATTCGTGTAAATCAATTAGATTGAAACACTAAACCGGACCAATCAAATTATTTATTTTGACTACTATCGAAAATAAATAATTTTGAACAATAATTCTTAATCCTATGATTGTCGTGGACTAATGCATCTAGTGCACATTGCTTTGATGTATTTAGAAGTGAGGTTTTCGGTGGCCAATATACTTTATACATTGGGTAATGACATAAAAATGTGATTGGAAAGAACATTCATATGAGATCTATAATCTCTATAAGAGATAAGATATATCCCCTATAATGGATTTGCAATGTTCGACTTTTCTAAAACTTTGGCCAAAGTGTTTCAAGTGAAGTGTCGCTGAAATTATATGAAAAATAGTTTTTCATTTGGAAAGTTGATAAGAAGCAAATTGAGCATTATAGGATAAGATGTGAGAAATAAAATAAAAGTAATCTCAATTTTATTTCTTCATGGAGCTAAAATTAATTTTCCCTAAGGTCCCTTCGCAAACCTCAAATTGAAACTCTACGAATAAATACTAAAGTATCCATTAGATGGATAAGTTTGAACTTAAATAAAAAATTAATGTGGGAAATATGTTTGGAAAAAGATATTTAATTAAATAGTGATTAAAAAAAAATGTGAATAGTAACAACGTGAACAGTACGCACGTACTGTTCCAATCTTCGGTGTAAGGTTTGCTTTCTTCATTTTCAATTGTTATTGTTTTTATAGTTATTCAATTATTGATTTTAATTAAAGTGTTTAATTATGTAGTCTTTTAATTGTTAGCTGTAGATAGACAATAATAATTATTAATTAAAGTGTTTAATTAATTGCTTTAAGTCATAGTATGTATGCTTTAATTTTTGATGTCATGCATGTACGCATAAGAGCTAGGTCTCTATTTTAATTCCGCTGCGTACCAATTTGGGTTCGATTATGAATCGATTTCCCAACAGATTTAACTCAAAAAATTTCAATTTTTTGTTTAATTTTATTAAAGTATTGGAAATTTTAATTCCAGGGAATTTGTTACAAAATTTGTTATTTTTTTGCAACTTAATGTATCAAAATTGCCGGTAAAAGTTGGGATAAATGCAAAAAAAAACCTGTGTTATGACTTTTTTGCTGAAAACCCCCCGTGATTACGAAGTAGTCTAATCACCCTCTATGTTCTTAAAGAAGTCTGCAAAATGTCAATTTTTACTAAAAAGATAGAAAAAATATGTGTTTTTGGGTGAAATAACACTATTTTACCTTTTATATTGTTTGGAGAGTGTATAAATGACAAATAAGCACGTCATTAAAGGTGAAAAATATGAAAAACCCGCTTGTTTTTTTACAAAAGTTACTTTTTGCAAACTTTTTTAAGAATACAGGGGGCGAATAGGCTATTTCGTGATCACAGGGGGTTTTCAGCAAAAAATTCATAACACGGGGTTTTGCGTTTATCCCGTAAAAATTCAAAATCTTTATTTAAAGTGTAAACCCCATTTTACCCCTTTCCAAAATTCTAAATAGTGTTTTTTTTTCCAGTGTTATAACACAATCAAAAAATTCAAAATTTAATTATAATCAATTGTACGAGAGTAATTCCCTTATAATCCGTATGTAATCAAACTCACCGGCCCACACACTTTTGTATCATGGCTGTAATGCTTTCATAGTAAACCCACTAGTAAACGCCAGAACGTGGTACAATCATGCACCGTGTTTCAAGGACACCTGAATAGTAGAGATGGTAGGTTCAGAGCACGAATAATAAACAATAAATAATAAATCTAAGCCTAAACATAAAGATAAAAAACACAAGAATTTTAACGTGGTTCGGCATAATTTGCCTACATCCACGAGCCAACCTAAACTACATCTTTTATTTCTTTCAAAGTGAATTAGAGTACATCAATGAATTACAAGTAGAGTTCTCATATTTATAATAGTGGAAAAAACCTAAACCCTAACAAATTAGGAATATTAATCCTAAACAATTTGGGAATAATTCCTATTACGATAGGAAACAATTCCTATCAAATTAGGACTCAAAACATGCCAAAAACCGCCCAAAACATGAAAAACCCGTCAAAAAATGCATATTGAAAAAAATTGTCCGCGCTCGTGGCGCTGTAGCCCCAAATCTGGCGTTGTGGCGCCACATGACTAGTGGCTGAATTTGCCTTGGCACCGTGGCGCCATTTGGCCAGAATCTTGGCTCTAATTTTCTCGCCTATTGACTTATTTTGCGACCCCGGTCAACCCCGACCCTTTTTTGACTCCTCTTCTTGACCTTATTTTGATTCGACTCCACACATCCCAACAATCTCCCACTTGGAGACTGATCAAAATAACCCGAACTCAACTCGAACCACCTCTTCATTTTTCCTAAGTGAACCTCATCTAGTCGACACATCCCAAAACCCAATGGAGATCAAATCCCGAGACCTCTCCATGTCTCTTCAATTCATTTGTCCTCTAGTGTCACCCACTTGACGAACTCTCTCTGTGAACATCGTTCACTCTCTTTGAACCCTCGCCACTACTCCATTCTTTTGGTGATCAGCCAACTCCTGAATACTGTGGCATATCTATCTTGGTCCATCTGAAACTCAGATATAGGTTACTCTAAAACCCGAACATGTCACAACCCAAACCGCCTCGGTCAACCCGTCCACTGACATCTTTTCACCATGGACTTTTTCAACGGTAATCTCGGATCCCTCACCTATCTACTCTCTACCCTTACATGAGCTATGTCTGATCCATCCGCCAACTCAATTTTTCAAAGGCTAACTCGGGCCACTGAAGTATCTGCTCGAGCTCCCACTCCACGAGCTATGTCACATCCCTCTGCCAACAAACCCGCTGCTTTGCGAATCTACCTACTCGATTTTCGCATCCTGCCTCCATGACTTCTGACTCCACGGTCAACCCCTCTAGGCACCGATTCCTGTCTTCATGGTTTCTCTCGACCTGGTCATGCCTTCACAACCCTGCCTTCTGGTCTCTCGACTACATGGCTCTACTCTCTCGGTTACTGATTCTATCATTTTGACCTCTGGCTCAGTGGATTTGTTTTCTTGGCACCACAGCTCTGCCCCCCTCGATCTCTAGCAACTCGTTCATCCATCTCGGAAACACTAATTTGCTCTCTGACCTCTGGCTCTACGGACCTGCCTCCAGCTCCGCAACTGCTCCCACTAGCTTCGTGTCTACCCACCTAGAAACACAAACCTGTCTCTGTTGCTGCGAATCTTCCTATCTGTTGGCACCACGATTTTTCAATGTTTTCTCGTTAACGTTCAACGGGATTACTCTTCTTTGGTTGACGATCTACCCGATCTCATCCTCCTCTATCATTTTCCCCGGCTTCACCACGATCTCAATTCGTGCTCTCTGCAATGAAATCATCGAGCTTGATTATTCTTCCATCTCCTACCATCGTTCCCACGACGAAATCCGTGTTTAGCCAAAAACACTTCCCCATAGATCTAGATCTAAGATGTCTCCTAAATCTACAACCTATGGCTCTGATAACGTGGTTCGGTATAACTTGTCTAAACATGAAGATAACGACACAAGGATTTTAACGTGGTTCGGTATAACTTGTCTGCATCCACGAGCCAACCTAAACTACATCTTTTATTTCTTTCAAAGTGAATCAGAGTACATCAATGAATTACAAGTAGAGTTCTCATGTTTATAATAGTGGAAAAAACCTAAATCCTAACAAATTAGGAATGTCAATCCTAAACAACTAGGGAATAATTTCTATCACAATAGGAAACAATTCCATTCAAATTAGGATTCAAAACATGCCAAAAACAGCCCAAAACGCGAAAAACCCGTCAAAAAATGCGTATTGAAAAAAGTTGGCCGCGCCCGTGGCGCTATGGCCCCAAATCTGGAGTTGTGGCGCCACATGACCAGTGGCTGAATTTGCCTTGGCTCCGTGGCGCCACTTGGCCAAAATCTTGGCCCCAATTTTTTCGCCTTTTGACTTATTTCGCGACCCCGGTCAATCCCGACCCTTCTTGGCTCTATTTTGACTCTTTTTCTTCACCTTATTTTAGTCCGACTCCACACATCCCAACACTGAAAAGTTATCGTCCTATTTTCTAGTATTGTCAATGTCCATATCAAAAAATGGCAACCTTTTTTAATAATGTTATTAAATATGTTCTACCTTAATTATACACTATGCTGCAGCTTCACTGCTATTAAATCATTGCATTTGCATAGAGAATTTTCATTGATGTATCAATATTATGGTCCTCTCGATGCTGCACCTGGTGCATATGCACCAGGTGCTACCGAGGTAACACGTGTCACCTCTTTATTTTTATTTTTTTGAGTTTTTGTTTTTTCTCTTTTCGATTTTGTATTTTTTCTTTCAATTTTATGTTTTAAAAATTTAAGAAATTGTGTCGTGCTCAACTATATTTATAATAGCTGGTGTGCTTATGTGATTGGATTCAGATAGTTTATATATTATAAATTCAACCGACCCGACATGTACAATTAGTAGTCTAAATTAATCCAACACCAAATAATTATATCTTCAAATCAAGCGGTTCATGTAGGTCGAATTGGATTATATTTTAATTAGAAGCGCTCACAACTCAAATTATTTGGTGATTAAAATAAAACTAGATAATGATAGCGAAATATTAAACAGATTAATATTATTCACTCACAACTCAATTTATTTGATGTTGTAAATAATATTATTAGGTAATTTTACACTTTATTATCAATTTTTTTTTTGTTATAAAAAATAAATAATTTAAGTTGTTAACGAGTATAAGTAAAATATAATACAACTCAGTGTAATCGAATCGCTCAATCTAAAGATATAAATTATTTGATTTTGGATAAATTTTGTTTTTTATTTTTTTTTTGGAACAAGGTAAGCATATTTATTATCCACAAACATTTACATATACTCCAGGCATACTTGGGCTATTTAGTAATCTCAAATTTACTCATCAAGACACTCCAAATTTGATCGACTATCTCCTTGACATTTTTCCTACCAATGTCAAAAACTCGCCTATTTCTCTCAACCCACAAATAATAAACAATAGCAACAAAAAGAGCTCGTTTTGAGCAGCTTAATCTAGTTTTCCCTTGACTAATTTTCAAACCCTATTCAATTGCTTCCTGCCAGGCTAATTTTCTTCAACTTAGCCCCAACTTCTCCAGCTCTGAGCCTACACTTCTTTAGCAAATTCACATTCAAAGAAAAGATGATCTCTAGTTTCCATCTCATGCATACAAAATACACATCTATCATCATCTAAATCCTTCCATTCACTCAGCCATTCTCGAGTTTTGAGTTTATTCCGGACAGCCAACCACATGATAAATCTATGTCTAGGCAAAGGCCCCTTGCCCCACACCAATTTAATTTCACCATATCACCTCATTAAAATGTTCTCGAACATGATCATGAACATGATCATAAGCCTGCGTTATAGAGAATTGACTTGTGTTCCATTTGTTTTGAACAATATCCACAGCCTCAAGAAAGTTCGATCTTATTGCCATCATTCGTTTCCACAACCATGAGTTTGTGACTTTAGCTTGAATGCTCCAAACAGTCTCATTCTTCACATAGTATGCGTGTACCCATCGAATCCATAGCGAATCTGTTTTCTTGGCTATATTCCATATCTGCTTGAAAATTGTTGCCATGTTCCACTGTTCCAAATTAATTATGCCCAGTCCTCCTTCGCTCTTTGAGCTAAAAACATCCTTCCAATTAACCACAACTTGATATTTACCTGTTGTTTTTCCACTCCATAAAAAAGTTCTACAAATACGTTCAATTTCCTGGATTACAGATATTGGTAAAGGGAATATCTGGCTCCAGTACATTTGTACTCCAAAAATCATAGCCTTTATGAGTAGCATCCTACCTGCGAATGACAACATTTTGGCAGTCCAAGATGATGTCCTAGAAAGAATCTTTTCAATTAAAAGTTGGCAATTTTTCACAGTGAGTCTTGAGGAAATCAAGGGTACTCCCAAATATCTCATAGGCATAGTGCCCTCCACATAACCAGTCTGCTGCAAGAACTGCCTTTTCTCCTCTTCAGTCACCCCCCACACAAGAGTTGACTTTTATCCAAGCTAGCCTTTGGGCCAGTAACTTCAAAAAGATGATCAAATACGCCCTTTATCTTACCCTTGACCTCCCATCTCCTTTACAAAACATCATTAGGTCGTCAGCAAAACACAAATTTATGAGCCCAACTCTATTGCACTTAGGGTGGAATTTGAATTCACTATCATCATGTAGTGATCTGAAACTTCTAGACAAATAGTCCATGACCAAAACAAATAAGTAAGGAGACATGGGGTCCCCTTGCCTCAGTCCTCTTCTACCTTGGAAATTCCCAAATACAGCTCTATGTAGGACTGTCAATAAGCTCAAGCCGGCTTGAAACTTGAAAACTCGGCTTGAATATTTTCAAGATTGAGCCGAAGGTTAAGGCTTGAATTCATATTCAAGCCGAGCATGAGCGAAGGCAGGCTCGGATTTAATTGAGCTCGGGGCGTATAAATAAATTATATATATAAGTATAATATATATATACATATACTTAAAATAATATGCTAACATGTAAAACTATATAAATATCACTTATACTTTATAAACAAAAATTCATAGATATAAGGATAATATGAAAATCAAATTGGACGAAAATAAATCATCCATATTTTAATTGTAAATATTCTCAAGTAGCGAAACAATATAGAAAAATAATTTAGTGTTTTTGACTTTATGAAACCAAGTTTAATGATTTTTAGTATGATTGTAGTTTGATGTCGATGATTTTAAAGAGTTTTGAAATTGTTATATATTTTTTTATTTGATAGATTTATTTTATCAATTGTCTAAAAAGATAAAAATATTGATATTCTAAATTCAAGCCGGCTCGAGTTTGGCTTGAAGTTCGTCAAGCCGGGACCAAGCCTTGAACACCAAAGCTCATTTAGTATCAAGCCGAGCGTGAACCTATGCAAGTTCGGCTCGCTCGGCTTGATTGACAGCTCTAGCTCCATGAATCATGATAGAGAATCTGGTTGTGGTGACACATAACATTATCATTTGAGCAAATTGAACGGGGAATCCATAAGCAAGCAAAACCTTCTCTAAAAAATCCCAACTAACTGTATCATAGGCTTTTCTTATGTCCACTTTCATCACCACTCTAGGATTTATCCCTTTTCTATTGTAACCCTTCACCAACTCGTGGCGTAACATCACATTCTCAACAATGGTTCTTCCTTTTATGAAAGCTCCTTGAGCCTGATTAACTAGTAATGGCAACACCTTCTTCAGTCTGCTACATATGATTTTTGAGATGGCTTTATACAGAACATTGCAACATGCAATTGGCCTATAATCACTTACAGTGGTTGGAGCCTCGCTTTTTGGAATAAGATGTAGCAATGTGTGGTTCAGCTCTTTTAACATCCCTTTCTTTTGGAAACATGGCTCTTGTCATCAGGGATGGAAAAAATAGAGTGTTTTACCTCTGCCCTTGTAACTCCCTTATTCAATTCCTCTACATCTACCTATTGCAAAATATAACCCTGATGAACTATATCTGGCCAGATTTCAGCATGTGATGGGCTAACTGAACCCATGAGATTCTTGTAAAAGGTCAATACTTCATTCTTGATGTCCTCTGGTTCAGTCAGCATATCCCCCTTGCTACTTTTAAGCGCCATTATACTCCCCTGAGATTTCCTTGCTTGGATCTTTGCAAAAAAGTATTTTGTGCATTCGTCACCCTTCTGGTAGAATTCAATCTTGGCCTTTTGCCTCAGAAACTCTATTTCCATCCTATTCAACTTTCTCAGATCCTCAGATTTTTTTTCCTTTATCAGGATATCATCAAATGGTGCCGCTTTTAATCCATTTCTAACATTCTGCAACTGATCTCTGGCATTTGAGACTTGGACTGATATGTTGGAATAATTCCCCCTATGTAGCTCCTTAGGTCTCCCTTTTATCAACTTACATTTCTTCACTATTCTGAACATTTTACATCCCTGAATATCCCTCTGCCATTCATCCTTGGTTATGTCCAAGTATCCAGGGTGGGCCCTCCAACCATTGAGAAATTTAAAATGTGTATTCCCCAATCTCATCTCTCTCATTGTAAGTATCATAGGGCAATGATCGGAAATGTCATTATCCTTGAAGATGACAGTGGCACCCTCCTTTTGACTAAACCATGCTTCATTGGCAACCACTCAGTCAAGCTTACAGTAGATCCTGGTTTCCCTATCATGATGGTTATTCCATGTGTAGTGCCGACTTGTATATGGGACATCAGCCAAGCCCACTGATTCAAAACATCGCCTCATATCCTCATTACCCCCTGCATATGTGCCATCACTTAAAAGCTTCTCATCCTGGAATAGAGTGGCATTCCAGTTCCCCATCAGCACCTAAGGTTCATTATAATTTTGCCTTTCTATTTCCTGCCACAGAGGCTCCCTGCCTGTTTCATTATTCTGTGCATAGACCATAGAAATAATCAAAGAGGCCTTTCCAATGACTACCCTACATGTAATGAGTTGGTCAATCACTGCCTCTGCCTTGCATTGCATCCTTTGCTTATTCCAGAGAACCCAAATACGACCATTCACAGTAGCAATATAATTATTAATCACATCCCAATCATCCCCAAATACTTTTCTCACTTTTTGATATAATTATTTTTGTGGTTTGACCCTTGTTTCTACTATGGCTAACATATCTAAATTATTTGTTTGAATCAACCTCCTAGCAGCGTGCTGCTTATCGGTTGTATTCAAACCTCTAATATTCCAGGCACCAATATTCATATATCAGGGGGATCCTCCAGATGTATTAAACCCCCCTCAACAGAACTTCCCACCTGACTCAGCACTTGGAACAAATTTTGATAAGGCATGTTGAACTTCAATGTTAGAAGCCTTATATGTCCCTGTGTTCCTATTCCTCTGCTTTATGCTTCTGACTTCCTGTCACTCTCTCATTATCCCTTTGCCCTTCGAGATTGTATGTGGTTCTGTGTGTCCATCTTGAGTTTATGGAGGGGTGTTGACAACAGTTGTATTTGCAGGCTGAGCTATCTTCTAAGCTTTCCTTCAACCTGTCTTTGCTCATCAGTTTCTCTCCCCTTTTTCTTAACTTGCCATTGTTGCACAATAGGTTGCTTACAATCAACCTCCTTGTGTCCCCAACTTTTGCATTTCTTACAATGTAGTGGAACCCATTCACACTTCACCTCCTGCTTCCTGACCTCCCCATCCCCCTCAGTTCATATTGTTATTTCCTGAGGCAATTCATTTCCAACTTCAATCGTGATCAAAATTCGCGCATAGTCTAACCTCAACTTTCTTGTAGTCATATCATCAGTATGTAAAAGCACTCCTATTCGACTTGCAATTTTACTAAGACTTGACACTCCTCATAATTTAACAGGTAAATAAGGAAATTGCACCCAAATGGGAACCGACTGCACTGTTTCCTCCATCTCCTTGCCTCCCTTCCACTGTTTTAGAATGAGTGGTTTAGAGTAAGAAAATTGTATACCTCGTTTTAACACAGCCTCCATGTCTACTTCATTATCAAACCGGAGGATGAAGCCACTGTTATGCTTAACCACACTAGGCATTACCAAGCCCTTCCATCTAGCTTTGAGAAAATTCACCATAGCATGTACCGGAAGTTCTTCACTCAGTATATATGCAAGCAGGGAATACATCCAATACGCCAACTCTAGTTCAACCTCCTCCTTTGTGATATACACTTCAACTTCATCACTCGCACTTGTTGCAGTTTCAGCCCATTCCCACTGTCTCGATTCCCAGTGAAAAGCCCACTTCAGGTTGGTGGTTTGGTGGTCTTCTTCACTCCAATAGTAGCTACAATCTCACTCTCGGCTGCCCGAGTTGGGCCATCATCCATCAATCCTTGCTCACCTTCCTCATTAATCCCTAACCTCTCAGTTATTGACGGATATTCCTCCTGGTCCCCCACTAGTTCGAGCGCATCCCGTCCAACTTCTTGAGTTTTAGTCCCACTCGTTCCTTCCATACTCACTGGTGGTGCCTGTGTTTTATCTCTGGTATCAATCGGACTTGTGGTGGCTCCGATCGCTCGTCTTCTCCTTTTACTTGCCATCTCTAGGTTTTCAAGCACACGTTAGTTAAGCTGCGCCTTGGATAATTTTTTACCTATGTACGAATTGAATTACTAACATGAATTTGCTTAAACCCAATCACAACACTAATACAAATAAAAATGAGGAAGACAAAAAAAAAATCTTGAATTTTCAAACATAAAACCTGAAAAAAGAAAAGAAAAAAGACAAAAAAAATGGAAAAAGATGTAAAAGAAAGATTTTAGAAAAAATTTTAAAAAAAATAAAAATGAAAGAGGTCACACATCTCACCTCTTTAGCACCTAGAGCGTATGCACCAGGTGCATTATCGAGAGGATCCAATATTATATACTCATAATGAATCTGCAGGTTTTGAAGGTAGCTTTAATTATATTGGTGTCTTCACGAATATTCACTAATATTGGTGACATGAAATAAACCGCCAAACGATAACTGTACCTCCACCACCTGTGGAAACGTCGTCGTTCCGTTCCCATTCAGCTTGAATCCAGATTGCCATCTCAAGGAAACCAAATACATCTTTTGCAACGAAACTTACAAACCTCCAAAACCATTCCTACAACCAAATAACCAGCAGCTTGAAGTACTCAAAATCTCACTCGAAAACCACACGCTCTGGGTGATGAACCCAGTGGCTCGTATCTACTACGACCAACACGACAATGAGATAGACAACAGCCAGTCCATACGCGAATTGAAAACCAATTTTTCCATCTCCGGAATGCAAAACAGGTTCATCGTTGTTGGTTGTAGCACTTTGGCTTTAATCAGTGATATATATAAATTATGATCGAGGCTCATAGCCTTGTTTCTCAAAGATATTGATGTACATAAATTTTTTGAATTTAAATTAAATTTAATGACAGTAGGATTAAATGTGAATTAATTTTAAATTAGATTTAAAATTAATTCTTATTATTTTTCAATCCTCACTTAAGTAAATTAAAAATTAGATTTTAAATATTTTGTTATGTAGTTCTTCAACGATACAAGTAAGTTTCATATTTAAGGGTTCAATAGTTCAATACACTAATTGAGAGAACAGGGAACAAAATCAAGTTTAATTAAAAAATTGGAATTTATTTCCTTGACTTGACTCGCAACAAATTAGAGTTTTTTTCTCCGAATAGTAATTGAATTTTTTTTTGAAGTGATTAGATAATCCTTGAATAAAACTAATCAATGAGTATTTATAGTGTTTATAATGGGCGGTGGGTCAAATCGCTTTTGGGCTGGCCTACCATAAGAAAAATCAGAAATAATATAAAACAATACAAAAAATAAAATAAATTAGAAAACAAAATCAAAATAATTTTTAAAAATCAGAAAATAATAAGAAATAGTAACAAAATTAGAAAAATAAAAGCAAAGAAAGAAACAAAATCAATTGTTTTGAAACATTAGAAAAAATTAGTAAAAAAATCATAATATTAAGGAAAACCATAGTTTAATTTGAATTTTATGCATATAATATTATGATTTTTTTAATTTATACTATTTGTAGATGTATTAATTATACAAGTTTTATTTATTAGAAATAAAAGACAATATAACTTAGATATAAAAATATTTGAATTTAAATTTTCAAACAGTAGAACAAATTAAACAAACAAATGTGAAAGTATTTGGGTTAAAATCCTCAAATTAAAAGTCAATTTTCCTTCCACATACAAAAATCCCCAAATTGAAGGTTAATTTCCCTGCTAAATGACAGAAATTACCAAATTCAACTCAATTTCCCCACCAAATGATATTTTCCGGCCAATTTTGAATTTTTTGACGAAATTTGTACACAAATTCTCAAATTTCTTGCCGGAGTGTACCAAAATGCAAACGTGACACTTTTTTGTATGAAAAAAACGTACAAGGTCCTTTTGTGTATCAAAAATGCAATTTTTCCTAATTTTATAACACAATTTGCAATGCAAAATATACCCTCCATGTACAATCCTTCCTATTTAACTTTGTAATCTCATATTATATTATGTCAACATTTTCATTCTTTCATTTTTTGCATTACTTGGACCTATTTTAACAAAAACTGAAAATTCAAACTTTCACACTGGAATAAATTGTCATGTAAACGTAAACGGTCTCTTGTAGCTTTGTATCAGGGATGTGATTAATCTTTCCTAGTTCACTGACCAGTAAACGCCAACGTTTTGTCCCATTTTCTAATCTCAATATCATGCTATAAAATATGTTTTACCTTCCCCACTCATGTTCTAATCTCAATGTCATGCAATTACAACTGACGAGCCATTTTTCAAAGAGTGATGCTATATACCACTCAAATTTGTTTACTTATTTTTCACTTCCTATGTGGTTGTTCTAATCACCAGCCAACTCATCAATTAATTATTATTTCTCTATTTTTTTAACTTAATATTCTCCATGATTTCCCCCCTAAATTTCTCTTATCCTCTTTCCTATTTTACCCCTGAGCCCCGTAAAATCTATCTTCTTCCTTTTCTAAACCATTTTTAAAAACATAAACAAACATAACACACATGACATCAATTCTCACACGAATCCATGTAGTACGCATTTCCCAAGAAATTTTCAGAATTTTATCTCAAAAACATAACAAACAAAGCCTTAGTTCTGTTGAACTACTAAAGATTCAAAGCTCATAACAAAAAAATTTGGTGTTGCAAATCATTATCTCTATAACTTGATTTTCACTTTCCTCTCAAATTATTACAATTTTACGAAGGGGTGAGGCTAATTTGTAATATACCAAGGGAGTGACGCTTATTTGTAATTGTACGAATAATCAGTAAAAAGAAACCACCAAAAATGACAACAATTGGCGGAGAAGTTATATTCCACGAGAATGACCCACATAGGCCATAATGCTGAATAGCCATCCCTAGTTCAATTTATTGCAGAATAATGGAGTGAGAGGTGGAATTACATGGCATTGATAATGATAACGAGATTGCAAAATAATAAATTTTTTTTTGGTACAAGCAAAATAATAATAAGTTTAGAGGAGAGTGAAATTTGAGAGTTATAGAGATAATGATCTGCAACAACAATTTTTGTTTTATGAGTGTTGGATCTTCAGCATTCAAAAGGAGAAGAACTCAAGAGTTTTAGATTAGGAAGAAGATTGATTTTACTGATTTTAGGCGTGAAATAGGAAAGAGAATAAGAGAAATTTTAGGGAAAAAAATCTTGGAGGATAAAAAGATAAGAAAAATAATAAATAGGTGATGAGTTGGTTGGTGACTATGATGCATAGGAAGTGAAAAATAATTGACTTAAATTTAGGTGATATATATCATTTTTCTTTTTGAAATTATTGTTGTACTAATGTTCCTACTTCCTAAGACAGGGAAATAAATGCTTACCAAAAAAAGGACAAGGAAATAAAGAATTGATCAGGTGATTTACAAGTGGAATAAAGATAACGTACAGTTGATTTTATTCACATTGTTTTTAAGGAAAATTACATGCACACTTCCTCACTTTATACAAACTAGCAAAAACTCCTTGTAGATCACAATAACAATGTCTGAAACAGAAGATCATACCTCTTCAAAAAAAGATCATGTCTCTATTCATATCACCGAAAAACTTGAAAAATTGCCTGACTCGTCCTACAAGCCTTCAATCTTCAGAGTCTCTGATGAGATACGCTGCGTAAATGAGAAGCTCTACAAGTACAGACCAAAAGTACTTGCAGTCGGCCCTTTTTACCACAGCAACAACCGACTCCAGAAAATGGAGCAGCACAAATTCAGGTACCTTAAAATTCTTCTCAGGCGTAGAAACGAGCAGCCCAGTGTGGACGAATATGTCATGGCGATAAGATCATTGGAAGAGGAGGCGCGCAAATGTTATGCAGAACCAATTCACAGTAGCTCAGATGACTTCGTGCAGATGTTGCTTCTAGATGGAATCTTCATCATTGAATTAATTAGAAAATACTTGTTCTATGAATTCAGGGAAGATGATGATGCGATTTTCCAACATGAACAAGTTTTCAGCCAGCTGTGCCATGATTTGATGCTCGTTGAAAATCAGGTTCCATTCTTTGTTCTTGAAAAGTTATTCAGCATGACCAAAAGTGAAAGTCTAGACGACAACATTCCTTACCTAATCCAAGCTTTCGCTTTTCATATTTCTCCATGGCCTGATGCTCATAAAAACACTAGAGAAGTATCTATGGAGAATATTGACCACCTTCTTGGCCTGGTGTACACGATTTGGTGTTCTTCTTTCGCCGAGACGAGTAGACCTGATAAAGCAGAGGAGAACAGGATGTGGTGTTCTTCTTTCGCTAAGATGATGGCGTGTATATTTGGTGTTAATAAAACAGAGGAGGAAAAAATATTAGCAATAAATTCCATCACTGAACTTCAAGAGGCAGGAATCAAGTTTTCAAAGAACACACAGAGTCATTTTTTGGACATTGAGTTTACCAAAGGGGCGATGAAGATTCCACGATTTAATGTTTCAGATGCAACAGAGTCGGTCCTCAAAAATCTAATAGCATACGAGCATTTCTTCGATCATAAACGTACCAAATATGTGACAGATTATGCCTTCTTTTGGGATTTTCTCATAAATTCCCCACAAGATGTGGAAATATTACGACAGCGTGGAATTGTCACTAATTTGCTAGATGATGATAAGATGGTTTCTCGTATGTTCAACGGTCTATGCAGAAATACACTCATGTCTTCTCATTTCTGCTACCGTGATGTGTTTAACAAGGTCAATGTGCATTGCGGTCATCGCAGGAATAGATGGATGGCGAATTTAAGGCATAATTATTTCAATAGTCCTTGGGCATTTATATCATTTTTTGCAGCTCTTATGTTGCTCTTGTTTACCTTGACCCAGACTGTATTTTCGGTTCTCCCCTATACCAAATCTAAACAATGTATTGTATTCTGTTAAGAAATGGTTCCATCTCGTCTTTCTCAGCCCAAGTGATTGCCAAGCCTTGTTGGTGTTAGGCCCATTTGCTAACAGCCCACCTATATTAGCTGTTAGGGTGTTTTATGTAATTTTATGTTTTAGGGTCGGGGTAATATATAAACCCCTTTTAACCCCAGCTTCCTTTTCACTTTGCTTAGCCTTATTATTACGCAGCTTTTCTTTTCCTCTCTAAGTTCATAGCAAAGCAAAAATCTCTTTTGCAATTTCTGATGGGATTAGTGTGGAGACACAAATCAAAAAGGAAATGGATGTCATACATGACCTATGCATGACCTATCCATTGGCAAATGTCATGGATGACATATGAACCAACTTGCAAAAGAATTGATGGCCAAGATTAATGCAAAAGAATGGAAGGCATGGATTCAATCTTGTGGGCTTGGAAATTGCCTATAAATAGAGGGTCATTTCTTCATTTGTAATCACACCAACCAAAGAGAGCAAGAGAGAATAGGAAGCATAAGTGTGTAGTGAGTTAGGAGCAATTTATTGTGAGAGATAAATTGTGGGCTACGGGAAACACTTGTGGATTTTTTTTCTTGGGGAAATACAAAAGGGGTTGGGAGAGTGTTCTATATAACTTTGAGAGTGGTTGTACAAGAGTGGTCTTCTTGAGTTTGTCTATAAACTCAAGTGTGTATTTTTGTAACGTTAAATTTCTCTCATAGTGGAAGAACGGAAACTCTCGTGGACGTAGGCGAATTTTGCCGAACCACGTAAATCTGTTGTCTCGTTTTCTTTCTTTGATTCTTACTTTTAAGTTCTTTTATACGCGTTGATTCCTAACAACTGGTATCAGAGCACGGGTTACAGCGATCCGTGTACGAATTAATGGCGTCTGAAGATGGTAAAGTAAGGATAGACAAGTTCGATGGAAAGGATTTCGGATTCTGGCGGATGCAGATAGAGGACTATCTGTACCAAAAGAAACTCCATGAACCGTTGTCGGGAGAAAAGCCTGAAAAGATGACGGAGGCAGACTGGGGGTTGTTGGATAGGCAAGCTCTTGGGGTTATTCGGCTGACGTTGGCGAGAAACGTAGTGTTTAACATCCTGGAAGAGAAAACCACGGCGGGTTTGATGAAGGCGCTGTCCAACATGTATGAGAAGCCATCCGCGTCGAATAAAGTCTACTTGATGAGACGTTTATTCAATCTGAGGATGACGGAGGGAGGATCGGTGGCCAATCATATCAACGAGTTCAACGTGATCATCACTCAGTTGAGCTCGGTTGATATCAACTTTGAGGACGAGGTAAAGGCCTTGATTTTATTGTCTTCATTGCCGGAAAGTTGGAGTGCGACGGTAACTGTTGTGAGTAGTTCGTTTGGCCAGAGAAAGTTGAAACTTCAGGAGATTCGGGATCTGATTCTTAGCGAGGATATTCGCCGGAGGGAATCAGGAGAACTCACATCTGCTGCATTGAGTGCGGAAAGCAGAGGGAGATGTTTTCAACGAGGTGGTCAGAATGGCGGTGGTCGATCCAAATCAAAGGGGCAAGGGAAATCAAAACCGGGCAAGGATGCTGAATGCTGGGGCTGTGGTAAGGAAGGCCATTACAAGAGGGACTGTCCAGAAAAGGCGAGTCACAGTCATAACCGGGAACATCAAGCAAACGCAGCTGCAGACGATGTCGGAGACGCGCTGGTTTGTTGTGTTGATAGTCCAGTTGACCAATGGGTACTGGACTCAGGTGCGTCGTTCCATGCTACTTCGTGTAAGAATTATCTAACAAATTATACTTCTGCAAAATTTGGAAAGATATTTCTTGCAGATGACGTACCCTTGAAAATTGAGGGAAAGGGTGATGTCATGATAACGACGACACAGGGAATACAGTTGAAACTGGAGAATGTCAAGCATGTTCCTGGGTTGAGGAAGAATTTGATCTCGATGGGTCAAATTGATAGTGATGGTTTTACCACAGTGTTTGGTGGTGGTTCATGGCAAATCACTAAAGAAAATTTGGTGGTCGGGGACTTTGTATACTACGAGGAAAATCGTGGTGCAAAATGCAGGGGCAGAGTCGCAGCAGCGAAGGCAGGTTTATGTTGCCGGGTTGGGTAGACATGAAGCCAGTGGGAGCAGTTGCATTGCTAGGGGCAGATCCGTATAGTCCGAGGTCAAGTGGGCAGACTCGTGTTGCCAAGAGGGCGGAAGAACGAGCAAGCCAGGGACCAGGGGGAGGCAGAGTTACGGAGGCATGACCACGTGGATAAACCATGAAGGCAGAAAACGGGGCCGAGAGGGGTTGACCGTGGAGCCGGAAGTCATGGGGGCAGGATGCGAAGCCGAGTAGGCAGATTCGTGGAGTCGGGGCAGAAAGCGAAGCTGGGAAGGCAGATTCGCGGAGTCGGGGTTTTGTTGGTTGATAGATCAGACATAGCTAGTGCAGTGGGAGCATTATGCAGATATGTGGGGGATCCGAGTTGCCATTGAAAAACCAAAAGTGTTGGCGGATGGATCAAGACATAGCTCATGCAGTTGGCAGGGAGCAGATATGTGGGAAGATCCGAGATAGTCAATGGGAAAGTCTTTGGTGTAAGGGTGTCGCGAGACAGGTTGACCAAAGCGGGAAAGTCTTTGGTGTAAGGATATCGTGAGACAGGTTGACCAAAGCAGAAAAGTCCTTGGTGTAAGGATGTCGTGAGACGGGTTGACCAAGGTGGTTATCCTCTAGTGAGGAGGATGGCAACGAAAGTTGCGGGGTTGTGAGACATGTTCCGGATCTTGGGAGTAACCTATATCCAAGGGTCAGTTGGACCGAGATGGATAAGTCACAGTATTCAGGAGTTGGTTGATCACCAAAAGAATAGGGTAGTGGCGAAGGTTCAAAGAAGGGGAACAAAGTTCAGGAAGAGATTGTGTTTTCAACATTGAGTTTGGTCTCCAAGTGGGAGATTGATGGGATTAGTGTGGAGACACAAATCAAAAAGGAAATGGATGTCATACATGACCTATGCATGACCTATCCATTGGCAAATGTCATGGATGACATATGAACCAACTTGCAAAAGAATTGATGGTCAAGATTAATGCAAAAGAATGAAAGACATGGATTCAATCTTGTGGGCTTGGAAATTGCTTATCAATAGAGGGTCATTTCTTCATTTGTAATCACACCAACCAAAGAGAGCAAGAGAGAATAGGAAACATAAGTGTGTAGTGAGTTAGGAGCAATTTATTGTGAGATATAAATTGTGGGCTACGGGAAACACTTGTGGATTTTTTCTCTTGGGGAAATACAAAGGGGTTGGGAGAGTGTTCTATATAACTTTGAGAGTGGTTGTACAAGAGTGGTCTTCTTGAGTTTGTCTATAAACTCAAGTGTGTATTTTTATAACGTTAAATTTCTCTCATAGTGGAAGAACGGAAACTCTCGTGGACGTAGGCGGATTTTGCCGAACCACGTAAATCTGTTGTCTCGTTTTCTTGCTTTGATTCTTACTTTTAAGTTCTTTTATACGCGTTGATTCCTAACAATTTCTTCTTTGTTCTAGTAATGCAAGGTTTGTGTTTCCTTCTTAGTTCTTTATCAATAATAAAAGTATTTTCGGTTTTTAGCATATTCTGTATCAGAATAACCTCATGTTTCGCTGTTTCCCACACAACAGTTCTTGAAATTATTACAATAATGATGATTTGATGAAACCTGATACATGATGAAGCGTGATTTGCTTAGCCAAACTCTATTGTTTGGGCCTAAAAGAAGTAGTAAATTCGAACAAGTAAATGGGCCCATAGCCCACCTATTTCAATTAAGCTTTGTACAATAAGAACTCGGATGATTTGGTTTGTCCAATTTTTTGGGCTGAATCTTAATATATTTGGACTTCAAGGAAAACATGTGTGTTCTAAGAATTATAAAAAAAATCACCCAAGACTTGTCTAGTGGTATCCACCTATCGCTATATGTGAAATATCCTGAGTTTGAATCCAAATTGCTATAAGTTGTGGTTTTTTCCTCCTTTATGAAGCTAGATAGAGTCTTTATGGCTCATGATTATGACTATCAATCCGAGTTTGTCGGGCTAGATATTTAGGGTTATCCCCTTTCGTCTTAAATTAAAAAAAAAGAATTATAGGGAAAATCTACAAATACATAATTATTTACAATATTCGACAATTAGGTTGTGTTTGGATTGAGGGATGTAAATCAATTGAATCTGTTTGAATCATTTCCAGCTACAATGAATTTTAAATCTTTTGACACACATTTTGTGCTATTTGTTTTTATCTTTAATGTCAATTTGGAGTCGTTAAAATCATTCTTCCAAATTCTCTCACCAATTCCAAATAATTATATTTAAACACAACTTTACACTCGCATAATTTTATGTTCCTTTGGTCCAAGGGAATATCATTGAAAAACCTTAGTAATTTCTATGTGATATACCGTAGTATATGGTGTTCAGATGATTTATTATTTCAAATGTATGTGACATTTAAAACCTTAAAAACAATAGGGATAGGAAATCACTTAATAATTATAGAGAAGTTTCTAACAACATTCATGAATGAAGTTCTTTCAAAGAAGCTCTTACAAGCAAAAGCTGATGATCATCGATTATTTTAACCATTAATCTTCATGTTTTTATATTTCGTAGGATAATAAATTCGAAGTCTTGAAATTAATGCTTCAAAAGTCACATCCAATGTGTCATCAAACATTACCCACGTCTAATGAGTAGAAATTTAACAATGTTTGCACCTTGAATTTAGTGAGATAAATCTCTTTGGGGAATAAAAAAGAAGAGAAAGCAAGACAAATTAATTTAGCTCCAAAGTCATATGTTCAGAGACATATAACATCTATCTATCTATCTATATCTCTCTCTCTATATATATATAGGGATACAACACCAAAATAATTTTGCATTCATTTCATTTTGATTTCAAGGATAAGATTATAAAACTCCAAGGAGAATGTTAATTGTTAATTAATCAAATCGATTTATTGGAGATATATTCATAATTGTGCTTTCTTTAATCAACCTATAAATATATTCTAGAATAATGTTTGTTAACAAAGAGAATGTTACTTTTAATATTTTAATATGTATTAAGTATAATTTTAAACTTATAATCTATTATTTATTGAAGGTATATGTAATCAGTTACTATTTTTTCTTTTGAGGTGCATTCAATTAATCGTCATTGATAATGCTAATTAATTACATGCAAATTTTTAGATGACTACTACATAAAATATTTAGTTAAATATTTACAAATTAATTTTTGGTCCTTGATTTAATGAAAATTAGAGTTGTAGAGGCCCAAAAAATTCGACCCAAACTTTTTTTTCAAAAATATCAAAAAACCCGAACCTGAACCCGAATCCGAACGAACCCGATTAACCCGAGAAAATCGGTTCGGATTCGGTTTTCATGTTTCACTACCCGAAAACCGAATAAACCCGAACCCGAAAATCTGATCCGAACGCCCACCCCTACGCACACACACACACACACATATTCACACACAAGCAATTTCTAAGATAAAGATACATACATATATACATATAGATACATATATATGTATATATATATATACTTTTCTTTCAAGTTTTTTTTTTAAATTGGTATTAGAAGTAAATATAGAGATGTAAAGGGGGCAATTTGGTAATTCAGTTTTTTTTCATTTTTTTAATTTTTTTCTTTTTTAAAAAAATATTTAGTAAGGACATTTAGGTCTTTTGTCACTTTCCATCCATTTTTATATCAATACATGAAAACTTTGGATGTTACATGTAATTTATTAAACTAAGGACGTTTTTTGTAATTAGGCAATACCTCAGTACCCCCAGTGTAATATCCCTATATATAGATAGATAGATAGACCACTGAATTAGATTGGAGGAGAGTTTATACTTTATATTGTATCATTGGAACCAACTTAAAATCCATACTTTTCTTGATGGAGCATATAAATTATCTCGAACATCTACAAAAAAAAATATTATTTTTTTAATTTTTATTTTTTTATTTTTTATTTTGGGTAATTCGGGTACCCGAATTACCCGAAAAAACTAAAACTTAGAACCCGAACCCGAACCCGAACATCACTATTCTGAATCCGAATAACCCGAATCCGATTAATTACCCGATTTACCCGATCCGATTAGTCCGAACCCGATCGGGTCGATTCGGATCCGAATTACCCGATCCGAACGCCCAATCCTAGTGCGTGCGTGTAACAGTGTGTGTAATTGTGTGTGTGTGACTGTGTGTGTGCATGTAACAGTGTGTATGTGTAATTGTGTGTGTGTGCGTCTGTGTAAATTGTGTGTGTGTGTGTGTGCGTGGGGAAAGGGGGTGGGATGGGGATGAAAGGTAGGGGTGGGGAAGACAATGAACAATCCCTCCCCCCACCCCCCTTTTTTTTTCCTTTTCTTTTTTATTTAATTTATAAAATAATATATTAAATTTATGTTAGAAATTATTAAAATACAGTTTTTAAGTTTATTTGTAAATTTTATAAATTAATTTAAAATATAATTTTTTTAAATTATATAAACTATTATATTAATTTAATTAAAAGATTAAAATGATATTACAATTTTTTTTATTTTATGATTTTAATAATTTATATATTTTTTTATTTTGTTGAAAATAATTTTTAATTATAATAATTATTTGTATACTTTACATACACAACATTACATATAACACTTATACTTTTTACAAATATTACAAATCACCAAAAGGGCATAATTGTTGTAGAAAAGTTGGGCTTCCAGGTCCAGAAAAAGTCAAGGGCATTTTCGGAAGTTCACCGAAAAATTTAACGGCGCCGTACTGAAACCCTAAAGGATGGTGCTCAATGTTAGACGGAATAAACGGAATGGATGTTAGATGTAATTTATTGAGCTAGGGGATTTTTTTGTAATTTAGCAATACCTCAGAGGTACCCAGTATAATTATCCCTATATATATATATATATATGTATATAGATAGAGATAGATAAATTCTATTATTATCGGTTTGAACTTGTTCTCGTGGGTTCTGATTTCTGAACTTTCACACTACTTATATATATAATACATGCATCTGTTGGTATATACATATATATGTAATTTTATTTCACTAGTTAATTACCAAAATACTAGGAAATTCCCATGTCAATGAGAACACATACATGGCCAATATAATCCAAGTCATGAGTAGAAGAACACACACACACAAAACACCCTTTTCTTCTTCTATAATTAATTAAGATCTCACATACATTTTGGAAATTCATTGGCAAATCGGGTTTTTTCTTCCTTGAAATTAAATCACACAGAATTAGGAGTAAGGTTACGTGTAATTAAGAACGAAGAGAGGAAGCATTAAGAGAGAAAACCATGAACAATTCTTGTGCTAGCTCTATAAATACCATCACATTTTCTTGAGGGAGAGACACCAGAAAACACATACTAAGCGAAAGAAAGAAGAGATAAATCAAACATATACATATAGAGTGATTTAGCTATAGTCTTCAGATTCGATAGCCACGATGAACAGTGGAGAGAGAAGCAACAATTATGGAAGATATGAATCCTTAATTCCTGCAGAGAGGAAGCATGTTTCGACTATGGTGGGAGAGAAAATAGCTGAAGCTGCGAAAAAAGCTACCAAGACGGCTGCTGCTGTCAAGAAACAAAAGGACAAGAACTAAATAGGACCTTATGATAATTAATCCATATCAGTGTCATCTACACAACTTTCTCAACTCCATCAATCTCTCTTTCTCTCTCTCTCTCTCTAGATTACTTTTTACTTGTATGTTTTCTTTCCACTTTAATTAGTATTACATGTTGTATTGTGTGCTGTGATGGCGATAGTGTTTATAGCTTGTAATGGACATGTTTTATGTAAAATGATATATAAAAATATTTATAGCTAATTAATGTATTTCTCGGTGTTTGGGATACATTAATTTTTGCTTAATTAAGCATAGCTAGGTTAATCTTGTAGATGTGGTCACTTCAACATTTGTTGTTTAGTTTGTTTCTGATTCAACAAAAATGCAAATTATAGAAGATCTCGTGAAACAACCAAAAACAAATTCACTAATGTAATTATGGAAATTTATGTTTGGCTAGCTTAATTAATTCCTTATCATCTCATTTTCCAAATTAATATAAACTCATGATCTTGGAATGTCAATTCTGGAATTTCATGTAAAATGTTTTTTGGTCACGTTTGGTAATATATATATATATATTTGTGGTTTACCCAAGGTATTCTCAGACCTCATTTGAGGCCCAAGACTAATCCCCGGGGGATCGGAGCATTAAAGGTTGGTCCCCCCCTCCCAACAAGTGCGCTTCCCGTGATTCGAATTTATGTTCTCTTCTTTACGGGGGTGAGAGCTGCTTACACCAACACTATGTTGGTACGTTTGGTAATATTTAATTTACTTATAAGGAATACATAAATTGATTAGAGTTGAGATGTAATATTCAACTTAAGACGCCGTTTTTTCAAAAAATAAAAAGATAGATACAAAGGGTTAATTACATCAAATAAAGTGCTAATCAAGTTCCATTAATATATAACTCTCTGAAATCATATAAAGAAACTAGTATCATAGTAAAACAAATTATTATGGTAAAAATAGTCATTTTTGTTGACCCTGACCTGGATCATTACATGTAATTCCTAATTATTTGTAATCAATTGATGTGATTTGCGTAAGTCAACCTTTTATTTATTGTATGATTAAGAGAAGGAAAAATTGAAGTCCAAACTCAAAGTTCAATCTTCCACCGTTAATTGACCTTTGTTTTTATTATGTAATTTCTTCGTGAACAAATACACGCAAGAGGTGTTGGGTCTCTACATTTTTCTTTTAATACAAATTAAAATTTTCCTTTCGGCATGCATAAGAAATTGGAGAATTATAACTCTAACTCGTTAATACGGCACTACAATAAAAAATAATACTAGTGACAAAATTTGAAGTGATAATGTTAAAATTATCACTAGATATAAAGAATGAGTGACAAAAATATTTGTTTTGCCACTATAAGAATATTTAGTGACAAAAATTTCTCTAAAGTTGTCACTGTTGACAATTAGTGACACATGTATAGTGACAACACAAATAGAGTGACAACTATAATTGTTGTCATTAAATTATCACTAAAGGTGTGTCACTAATTATCATTAGTGACAACAAATTCCTTGTCACTAACTATCTAGAGTGACAATTTCTATACAAATCTTGTCACTATTAAACATGTAAAACCTATTCTTGTGACAACACAAAAAAAGTTGTCACTAATAATTTGCAATTAGTGACAACTTTGATATTGTCACTTGATATTTTGTCATTAATGTATTATTTTTTTGTAGTGTGGCGGGAAAATTTCATTTAGTCATATTGAAATTTCAGTCTCACTTTTAGTCCCATATGACTCAAAAAGTTGCATATTTAGTCCCAATCGTCAAAAATTAAGGTTCCATACTTACTAGTTAATATATTATCAACTTGCACCATTTCCATAGTTTGGAGAAATTAGAATAATTAATAGTTTCTTTCGGTTTTAAATAGTACAAATATAATGTTTGTCTAATTTTAATGAAGACCAAAACTTGATTAATACAACTAACTTAACGTAAAGTATTACGTACTATAATTAAATTAGCAAGAAGACAGGTGGGAGATGGCAAGTGAAAACGGCGAACTGGCTTCGTTGACCCTCAACTAGATTATCTGGTAATTGCTAATTAATTTATCAAGATTAATTTCCTAATTAGTCAACCTTTTAATTGATATGATGATTACATAAAAATTAACTCTTTTCAACGCAAACTCTTTTTCATGGGATCTAGAATACGACTTCGTTTTCTTCATGTATATTAATTCTCTTTTAATACTTGAAATATAGTCAGCAACACATAGACACACACTGACACGCACACAAAGTGTTGGTATATACATTTTTATTGATTTAATTCTAATTGCCATGTTTTCTTGTAGTAGTAGTTTATGTTGGAGATATTTGTTGACAATTTCCATGCATGGAGCCTCAATTAAGCTTGACCAGAAAAGAAATACTTTTTTTTTTTGAGATAAGAAAAGAAATACTTGGTCCCCTCTATTGTTGAAGAAATTCTTGAATTAATTCATGTATAATGTTTTCTGTTACTTTTGGCAACATTTAATTAGGAATAAGGAAATTAGAGTTGAGATTGTTAAATAGACACACACTGATGGCCGATTACATAAAATAAAGTACTAATCAAATATGATTAATGGATACAAAGTACAAACTAACTCCGAAATTATACAAAAAAACTAGTAACCTATATAGTAGAACAAATTAATACTCACTTACCACCTATATAGTAGAACTACCACACCTAAAGATAGGATTTCTTTTTATTTTAAAAAAAGGTGAGGTATGATATGGTGAAAAAGTCATTTTCGTTGACCCTAAGCTAAGATCATTCCAGGTAATTACTAATTAATTGAAGTTATTTGCTTAAGTCAACCTATTAGTGTATGATTAAGAGAAATAAAAGAAAAAGTGAAAATCTAAAGTTTAATCGTCCACGTAAACTCTGTCTTGGAAAATTGGACCTTTGTTTTCATCCTGCATATAAGTATATTTCTTCATGCGAGCATTAGCCGGCAACACATAAACACACAATGACAAGTATACACACAAGGTGTTGGTCTCTACATTTTTACTTTTAATACAAAAATATTTAACAACATAGTACAAGGAACTTTCAGAATTATTAACGCACAAGAACAAGTTACAAAACATTCAAAGCATCTACAAGCAAGAACCCACACATGCACACACAATCCAACATTTCTCACACATTAAAGTGTCTATAGTTCTCACATATTAAAGTGTATGCTAGACCCAACACATGCAATTTTTCGCTCGACAATTTCCAATTTCATGTGGTAATCGCAAAAATTGTATATTTAGTGTTTTGAAATCATCATAAGTTTACAGTTTTGCCTTTTCATCATGTGATCTCTTCATGGGAGCATTAGAGGGCAACACATTAACACACAAATACACAGGCAAGGTGTTGGTGTCTACATTTTTATATAACAACTAAAATTTAATAACATAGTACGTACAAGGAAATTTCAGAATTAACAATGCACAGGAAGTCAAGGACACGTTACATGTATACCAAGTTTGAAAGCAGAAGGAAGAACTCCTAATACTACATGCACACACAAAGACACATTTATTTAGAACATCGAACAATATTTCTTCCTTGAAATCATGTGAAATTAGTAGCAAAATTACACGTAAAAACAGAAAACCCCCAACAAAAGTACACGTAAATTAAATGTATTACCAAGCCACGTGCCAGAGGCGTGCGTCAGAGCTGAGCTCGATTGCAAGAATTGGAGGTAAATAAGTGCAATGAATGCTTCGGATGAGGTTAAGAGGAAGTAGTGATACAAAGCAGCTTTCCATTCCCCCAATTACTCTCATCTCAAACTTCATAGCTGACCCCGTCATTAATTATTTTATCCTCAGTATCATTTTTATTCTCTCTCTTACTTTATAATTAACTCAATCATTTACTAAATCAAATCTCAATAAAATATCATCTTTATATAACACTAACACTACTTTCAACCATTTATTAAAAATACAACCAAACATACCACAAAACTCAAAATTCTCACATAGGTAACATTAATAATTCACATTCCGAATATAAAATCCTAGAAACTTGCTTGAAAATACAACAAAACATAACCTTGGTAATTTCTATGTGATATACCATAGTAATATAGTTGCTTTATTATATATTAATTCAAAATGTATGTGAGGTTTAAAAACAATAGAAATTGAAAATTGCTTAATGATTATGAAGAAGTTTCTAACAACATTCATAAATGAAGTTTTTTCAAAGAAGCTCTTACGAGCAAAGCTGATGATAATCGATCTTTTTAACAATCGTCATGGTTTAATTTTTCCTAGAATAATAAAATCGAAGTCTTGAAATTAATGTTTCAAAAGTCACATCTGTGTCCTGATCAAACATTTCCTACGTCCAATGACTAGAAATTTAACAATGTTTGCACCTTTAGTGAGATAAATCTCTTCGGAGAAAGAAAAGAAAAGAAAGCAAGACAAAAAATATAATTGCACAAATACAACTCATTAAAATTCAAGATATATGAATATAAAAATATGGTTCATGAAATGAAAGAGAACGTGAAGATATAATATTGTTCTTTCCAGGATCTTCTTCTTTTAGCAGGTGCCAAGACTTGAATTTGTCTAATGACCATACATAAGTTGCTTGTTCAATGGGAGGCAAAATTCTAATTTTAGTCCCATAGGATCTCGTGATTCTAGTTTTAGTCCCACAGTTTACGGAATTCTAAAAAAAGTTTCAAAATATTTCATTTTTTCCAAACTTGGTCCCAATTTAACCTCAAATTAGTCCCACAAGATTTTTTCTGTTAATTTTACACGGAATCTAGCGCGTGCACGTCACCTCCCCGTTAAATCCTTGGGCTCAAATTGAAGTGTCTAATTTTAGTCCCATAGGATCTCGTGATTCTAGTTTTAGTCCCACAATTTACGAAATTTTAAAAAAGGTCCCAAAATATTTCACTTTTTCCAAACTTGATCCCAAAGTATTTGGGCTCACCATCTTATGACAAACTTCACAAAAGTATGAGCCTAATATTAACTTAGATCGTGATTAGACCATTTGGCTTATTTGTGCATTTAGTCCTTAAATTAGTATACTATTGTATAGGCCGAGTTATGGCCCACATCCTGCAAACTTATAATTGTATTTTGGAAGGAGGGAGGATAAATACCCAATGGATTACGTTTGTGAAGGGGAAAGGAGAGATTCAGAAAAAACATGTTGCAGACTTTATGCGCATCAAATATATATATATATATATATATATATATATATATAACGTATGGTGTTAAATATGAGCCATTGATCTTTATCAAGATCTATGGTTAGTATTATTTTGATTAATTAATATCTAAAATTTAATATTGACCATCGATTTTTGAGATATTTGATTGAATTGTTGGTAGATTAACCTCAAATAAATTTCAAGCTAATTTGAAAGAAACATTGATGCACGAGTATGGACATGGGACACGTCAATTCTTAAAAATATTAGTACACAGACATGTCTGACACGACTTCACATGTGTATTTTCTTCATTTATCTCAATAGATGAACACGGACACGGCGTGTGTCCGACACTGCACGAGATGATTTTTCAAAGTGTCCGTGCATCATAAAAAGAAACAAAAGTGTACAACAACGACTAATGTCTAGCTTCTAGTTACCGAGTGAACAAAAGTTCTAAAACTACAACCATTTCATTAAGAATGAATAATGATCATGAGTTCTAACAAGGGTGAAATATTTTGAGACCTTTTTTAGAATTCTGTAAACTGTGGGACTAAAACTAAAATCACGAGATCCTATGGGACTAAAATTAGATACTTCAATTTGAGCCCAAGGATTTAACAGGGAGGTGACGTGCACACGCAAGATTCCGTGTAAAATTAACGAAAAAAATCTTGTGGGACCAAGTTTGGAAAAAGTGAAATATTTTGGGACCTTGTTTAGAATTCTGTAAACTGTGGGACTAAAACTAGAATCACGAGATCTTCTGGGATTAAAATTAGAATTTTGCCTTCAATGGGATTAGAAATTTGAAGCCTCTTGGGCAGGGATGGAGCTGGGGCTGGTGGAGGCATCCCTCCTTCAACTTTAAAACTATCCAATTTTTTATCCTATGATTTTTTAAATTTCAAACTTTGCTCCTCTCCCAAATCTAAAAATATCCAATTTGGCCCTTCTATTTTGAGTTCGCCCCCCAAACCTATATTCCTGCCTCCATCCTTGCTATTAAGTCAAAAAACATGAAAAAAAAAAATACTTAGTACTATATTCGTAGAAGCTATACAACAGAAGTATTTTGTATATATATTCAAATAAATAACAATACGTCCTAAATTGATAATCAAATGGCATCATATATGTAATTGAGAACTATTAGCTTTTATATATATATATATATATATTCAAATAATCACAAGAATAAAAAGAACCCTAGTAAATCAAAACAAGCTCAAATTTTCAAAAAGCTGAGAACTTGAATATAAGACAAATTAACAAAGAAAACATGGTGAAAAGTTGCATTAATGAGTCCTCAATATGATAATACTACCAGGTAATTACACTTACTAAACAAGATTAGCCTAGCTAGTTAAAGTCAAACCTTGTATTTATTTTTAATATTTTTACTATATAATAAATTTAGCTCGCTCCAAAGTCATATGATCAGACATATACACAGATTCTAATATTTTTCTTGTGTGGGTTCTGATTTCTCAACTTTCCCACGACTTATATACATATATATATATATATATATATATATAATTCATTCATGAAATCAACAGAAACACACAATCCCACACACCATCTGTTGATATATACATATATATGTGGTCTCATTTCACAAGTTT
Source organism: Buddleja alternifolia (assembly GCA_019426215.1). Lineage (NCBI taxonomy): Eukaryota > Viridiplantae > Streptophyta > Magnoliopsida > Lamiales > Scrophulariaceae > Buddleja > Buddleja alternifolia. The sequence goes on along the minus strand of CM033397.1, from coordinate 39,263,114 downwards.
ACCAAAAGACAAGGAAATTCCCTAGTTAATTATATATGAGAAGCCATAATCAGAAGAACACACACACACAACACTTTATTTCTTCTAGAATTAATTAAGATCTCACATTATGGAAAATCATTGGCAAATAGGGTTGTTTCTTCCTTGAAATAACACAGAATTAGTTAATTAACAGAGAAAAACACAACTCTTGTGCTCTATAAATACATACATTTTCTTGTAGGAGAAACACCACATGCAAAACACAAAAGAGAAAGAAAGAAGAGATAAATCACACACACATATATATATATATATATATTGATTTAGGTAGTATTCATACGACTGCAAAGATGGACCCAAACAGGAAGCATGTTTCGACTATGGTGGCCGAGAAAATAGCTGAAGCCGCGAAAAGAGCTGCCAAGGCTGCTGCCGAAGCTGCTGCTGCTGCGGCCAAGAAACACAAGGACAAGAACAAAATAAGACCCACATAATTAATCCATCAGTGTGATCTACAACATTGTTAACTCCATCCATCTCTCAAAAAAAAAAAATCTAGTATACATTACTTTTTACTTGTATCCTTTCTTTTATACTTTAATTAGTAATAATATGTTGTATTGTGTGTATCAGATTGAGAGTAATGTTTATAGCTTGAAATGGACATGTTTTATGTAAAATGAGATATATAAATATGTATAGCTCATTAATGTATTTCTTGGTATTTGGGATTTCTTTTTTCTTTGTTTTTGGTAATTTTGTCGATGTGGTGAATTCCATGTTTATTTGAGTTTGTTTATGAATTATGATTCAACAAAAATTTGAGTTTGTTTATATATATGTTTATCATCGACCAAAAAGAAACTTGAACAAATTCACTAATGTAATTATGGAAATTAAGGGAGAAATTTTCACAAGTCGATTTTATCAACACAACCCCTTGTGAAACAAAAAATAACAAGAAATTCCACAATAAATTAAATGTAGAAGCAATTCAACCCCTCACGCGCACCACTCGCGTGCTATGCAAGTATAAGATTTTTATCTTTAAATGACTATTTTGTCCCTGACCTATCAACCATTGATCTAATCTCTTAAAAATCTACAATCATCATTAAATACCTATATTTTACTAACTTAAATTTATAATAACCATAAATCTTAACAAGATCAACGATTCATATTAAATTTCTTATATTATATAAACTGTTATTTTTTAAAATCATAAAAGATATTTAAAAATATATATTAACATATATATCTGCAAATATAAACCTCCCACCACCGCTGCCATCAACACCTTTTCTTCCTCCCACCACCGTCAAGAACTCTTTCATATTAACCCTTGGAGTTCTAATCTGACAAGTGATAAACTTAAACTATAGTATTAAATTAAAATTTGATCATTCATTTGTATCATATTAATGTCTGCCACTTCCGGTGAATCCAACAACCCCTTTTACCGCTTAATTAGGCAAAAACTCTTGTTCCAAAATTCCACCAAATGATGGATGAATTCTCCTGGACGACTGTTTGGGCACAAGAATTCAAATCTTCAAATTTGCAGATTTGCAAATCTTCAAAACACCACCATCGACAGATACCGTCGACTAGTGTTAGTGTGGGGAAGAGTTTAGGGGCTGATTTTGAGTGGGCATTGTATACTAGGGCTAGGGTTTTGGGGAGAATTTGAGGAAGAAGACGAAGTTGGGGAAGAAAGAAAATAAAATAAAAAGTTAAATATTTAATAATTAGTAAAATAGAAAATTAATGTCTAAGTAAGGATATCTTCGTACTTACAGAAAAGTTTGGCCAAATAATTTAAGGGGAGAAACTCGCAAATTTAGTCCCTAATCATAGGGGCTGACATTTTTAGTCCTGTTTTTTATTTTTTTACATTCGAGGATTTAGTTCTTTTTTCATCGAAAAATTTTTTGGCCGAAAAAAGTGACGTGTCACGCACGTGGCAATTTCGGGATATTTTGACTTTTCTTAGGGAGGTGTTTTATAATTTTTAACAGAACACCTCCCCCAATTTGACGATCCCCAAATTTTCTTAGAGAGGTGCTTTACTATTTTATTTTTTTCAACGACTTTCACATTATAGCGATTGTAAATAACCCTTGAAATTAATGTTTGACTCCAGATTCTCAAATGAAGGATAGATCATGTGTTCCATGTAGTTATGATCCTTAATCCCTTATTATCTCTCCAATTTTTCAAATTACTATACACTCATGCTCTTCAAATATAGATTGATGGAGTTGAATTTGTTTTCTTATATTTTGCGCTTAGTTTCCCCAAGGAGAGGACATTCTACACATGAAAGACAGTTGTGTTTACTCATTAATTAGGGATGTTTTCTTGGTTTTTTCCAACTAAATCTTGATTAAGCCGCTTACAAGCTATATATGTTAGATAGATTATTATTATATCTTGTGAATATTCTTTTGTATATTTGTTTCCTTATTTCTAGTATAGGGTTTACTTGTATTCCAAGACTCTTGTACTTATATATATATGTCTATAATCAATACAAGGTTCCCTACGGGGTTTTACATATTATAACATGGTATCAGCCTTTTAGAATTTCTCTCAACTAAATTCTATCGATCCTTTTCTTCAAGTTGGATGTTCCGCCAGGCAGCCCCGCGGTGCATCTTTCTCTCACTCATACGGCCTTCTTCCACCGTCCGGTTGCTTCTTCCTGGTAAGATTCTCGTCTTAATTCTTCTACTTTCTCTCTTCTTCTTTTTCTGTTATCATTATGGCTGAAAACCCTAATCCTCCAAACCCTCCTCTCCCCTCTCCCACGTCCCATCCAGCATATGTTGTTAATACCGTTTATCATCTTTTTAATTTCAAACTCTGTGAAGAGGACCCTCGTTTTAAACTCTGGAAAACAATTTTTTCTGACATCTGTCGTAGCTATCGCGTGCTTGGTCATATTAATGGTTCTTCCCTCCCCAAATCTGATGATGATGAAGACTGGTATTCTCTCGATTCCAAAATAAAAACTTGGATTTATAACTCTGTTGATGCCAGTCTTCTTGACAGTGTCAGTTCTAATGGTCATACTGCAAAACAAATATGGGATAATATTGAATCCTTTTTTACCAAAAATAAACCCTCCCGTTGTTTACACCTTCAAGAAAAATTTCGTAATCTCAAAAAGGGTAATTTATCTATTTCTGATTTTTGTCGTGACATGAAACGCATTGCTGACAATCTCAAAGATGTTGACAATCCTATTTCTGACCAAGAACTCGTTTTACAAATCCTCAATAACCTTCCCGACTCATATAATAGTATCATTGATTTACAAATAAAACTCCCTTTCTTAATTTTTCACAGGCTCGCAAGAGTCTTCTTCTGCATGAAGCTCGTGAATCCCAAACCCCCTCTCTCTCAAATTCCTTCGATTCCACACTTCTTCTTTATTCTCAGTCTGCCAATCATAAGGATGACAGTCGAGGTCGAGGTAGAGGTCGTGGTCGTAATTATGGCCGTGGCTCTAACCGTGGTGGTCGAAACTTGGGCGGTCCATCCAATTTTGGCACTCGACCCAATCACAATTTTTTTAATGGCAATCAGGCCCCAACTTTTGTCCATGCTTCAGCTCGTGGTCCGCCCAGCAGCCCTCTACAGGCGGCCCAATTCTCCAATCCCCCATCTTTCTATGGCACTCAGCAACAGGCCCATTTCGGTGGTCAAATTAATTCCAGCGGTCCAGGCATATTGGGCCCGCATCCAGCAGCCGCCAACCACAACGCGGCCCACTTTTTTCAGCTCCACTCGGTCAACTTCCCATGCCATCTGGGCCGTCTTTTTAGCAGGTACATGGGCCTTCTTATCCCTCTGGCCCACAATCTCAGCAAGCTTACTACACCACAACCAGCCCACCTGGAACTCTTCAACAGCCGGGTCAAGCTCCTCCAATTCAGCCCACGGATACCTCCTCTTTTTTTTCTACAATGCAAGTCCAATCTTCTGATGATAGTTGGTACATGGACTCCGGGGCAAGTTCGCACATGACCTCTACTCAAGGTAATTTAAATGTTTCCGTACCTTGTGATTTTTCTAAATTCATTATGGTTGGTAATGGTGCTGTCATTCCAGTTAAATATGTAGGGCATGCTTCTTTTCCCTCTTCCTCCTCTCTTAATCTAAATAATATTTTAGTCTCTCCTCAAATAGTTAAAAATCTTATCTCTGTGCGTCAGTTTACTCGCGATAATAATTGTTCTGTCGAATTTGATTCTTTTGGTTTCTCTGTGAAGGACCTCCAAACGGGCAACCTTCTTTTTCGTAGTGATAGTAGTGGTGAGCTTTATCCGGTTCTCCCTTCTGCCGTCAACCTCTCCTCCACCGCCGTCTCTCTCGCTGCTCTCTCGCCCACCATCTGGCATCGTCGTCTCGGTCATCCTGGCCATTCTGTTTTTCAATTTTTAGCTTCTAGGAATTTTATTTCTTGTCAAAACAATATTACTTCTTTATGTCATGCTTGTAAATTGGGCAAGCATAGTCGTCTTCCCTTTAACAATTCTAGTACTAGTACTTCTTGCATTTTTGAAATTATTCATTCTGATTTGTGGACTTCTCCTATTGTTAGTTCAAATGGTTTTCGGTATTATATTATTTTTTTAGATGATTTCTCGCATTTTTTATGGGTATTTTCCATTCGCACTAAGTCTGAAGTTTTTAATGTTTTTCAAAAGTTTGACTCTTATGTTAAAACTCAATTCAACTCTAATATCAAATCTTCTCAATGTGATCATGGTCGCGAATTTGATAATAATTTATTCCACACCTTTTTTAATTCAAATGGCATTCAATTTCGTTTTTCTTGTCCACACACCTCTCCACAAAATGGTAAGGCCGAACGCACTCTTCACTCCATTAATAATATTGTTCGTACTCTCCTCTTCCAAGCTTCTCTCCCGCCTACCTTTTGGGTCGAAGCTCTTCATATGGTCTCTCACCTCCTTAATCTTCTTCCTACTACTACTCTCTCCTTTCGCACACCTTTCGAAGTTCTTTATAACACTTTTCCTACCTACTCCCACCTTCGAGTTTTTGGGTGTCTGTGTTATCCCAACTTATCTGCCACGACTCCTCACAAACTCGCCCCTCGCTCCTCTGCTTGTATATTTTTAGGATACCCTTCCCATCACCGTGGCTATCGTTGCCTCGATCTCTCGTCAAATAAAATAATTTTATCACGTCACGTCATCTTTGATGAGTCTATCTTTCCTTGCTCATCCCTTCATCCCTCTCCTTCTTCCACCGCCTACTCTGATTACTCTTTTCTTTCTCCTAACGACATCGATCCTCCTCCCTCAGCATACCATTCTTCACGGTTCACAGGAAGCTCCTCCACCCGCTCCGCCTTTACCCACCGCTTCTCCACCCCCGTCTCCTCCGCCACCCGTCGCCAATGACCACCCTATGGTGACCCGATCTAATCCGGCATTTTTCATCCCCATAATATGTTCAATCTCTCGGTTTCAACCCCTCTCTCCCATACCTCGCTCTTATACTCAGGCCCTCCAATCTCCCTCTTGGAAAGATGCCATGGATTCTGAACTCTTAGCTTTGCACTCCAATGGCACATGGGACCTCGTACCTTCTCCCCCTGATGCTAATATCGTTGGATCTAAATGGATTTTCCGTCATAAGTTTCTGTCTGATGGTACTCTTGAACGCTATAAAGCTCGACTTGTTGCTCAAGGTTTCTCACAACAGTCGGGCCTCGACTATGATGAAACTTCTAGTCTTGTTGTCAAGCCTGCCACTATACGCACTGTTCTCAGTCTTGCTTTATCTCGTTCTTGGCCTATTCACCAATTAGATGTTAAAAATGCCTTTCTCCGTGGCAACCTCTCTGAGATCGTTTTCATGAAACAACCACCTGGTTACCCTGATCCTTCTCGTCCTCACCACGTCTGTCATCTCAAAAAAGCTCTCTATGGCCTCAAGCAAGCTCCTCGTGCTTGGTATCATCGTTTCGCCTCTTATATTTCTTCCTTAGGCTTCGTCGGTAGCAAAGCTGACACCTCTCTCTTCATTCTTCACCGCTCTTCTCATACCGCATATCTTCTTCTCTATGTCGATGACATCATTTTAACTACTTCATCTGCTTCTCTTCTCTCCTCTATCACTCGTCTTCTTTCGACTGAGTTCGCCATGACTGACCTTGGTCCTCTTCACTATTTTCTTGGTATTTCTGTTTCTCGCTCCCCGTCCGGTCTCTATCTTTCTCAAGAAAAATTTGTTCGTGAAATTCTTGATCGTGCTACTATGTCTTCCTGCAATCCGTGCGCAACTCCTGTCGACACTAAATCCAAACTCTCCTCTTCTGGTCTTCCCGTTCCCGATCCAACTCTCTATCGTAGTCTTGCTTGTGCTTTACAATATCTTACCATCACCCGTCCAAATATTTCTTACTCTGTTCAACAAATCTGTCTCTTTATGCATGATCCTCGTGTCCTTCATCTTAATGCTCTCAAACGCATTCTTCGTTATCTTCGGGGCACTCTTTCTCATTGTCTTCATCTTCGTCCTTCCTCTTCTTCCTGGCTCATCGCCTACTCTGATGCCGATTGGGCTGGTTGCCCTGATACTCGTCGTTCTACTTCTGGCTACTGTGTCTTTCTCGGTGATAATCTTATTTCTTGGTCTTCTGAGCGTCAACACGTGGTTTCTCGTTCTAGTGCTGAAGCCGAATATCGTGGTGTCGCGAATGCAGTAGCCGAAACTTCTTGGCTACGCAATCTTTTGTTTGAATTGCATTGTCCGCTTCCTCAAGCCACCATAGTTTATTGTGATAATATTAGTTCTATTTTTATGTCTTCTAATCCTGTACAACACCAACGAACCAAACATATTGAAATTGATATTCATTTTGTACGTGAACGAGTTGCCTTGGGTGAAGTTTGTGTTCTACACGTCCCGTAGTCTCATCAATTTGCCGACATTTTCACCAAAGGCCTCCCGTCCGCTCTTTTTCTTGATTTTCGCTCCAGTCTCAGCATCCGTGAACCTCCTGCTTCGACTGCGGGGGAGTGTTAGATAGATTATTATTATTTCTTGTGAATATTCTTTTGTATATTTGTTTCCTTATTTCTAGTATAGGGTTTACGTGTATTCCAAGACTCTTGTACTTATATATATGTTTATAATCAATACAAGGTTCCCTACGGAGTTTTACATATTATAACACTATATACAAATATTGAGCTGGAATTAAATCAAACAGCAGGGGTATTTGTAATTTATGAAAAAGCAATGGAATTTTTGTAATTAGGCCAAACCTCACATATGCAGAGACGAAGCCACTATGCCCACCCCCCACCCCCGGCTTACAAGCTATATATACAAATATTGAGTTGGAATTAAATCAAACAGCAAGGGGTATTTGTAATTTATGAAAAAGCAATGGAATTTTTGTATACAGGCCAAACCTCACATATGCAGAGACGGAGCCACTATGCGCGCCCCCCCCCCCCCCCCCCCCCCCCCCCCCAAATAAAAAAATATCAAGTTTTGACCCTTTTTTTTGTATCCCCCCCCCAAAAAAAAAAAATATCGGGCTCCTTCGCTGATAACACGTGTTGTCTATATTTGACATCGTAAATAGTTTATGTTCAATGAAATTAGATCTGTAGTAGAATCTTCCAAATTAAGGTTCCATACTTACTAGCTAATATATTATCAACTTGCACCATTTCCATAGTTTGGAGAAATTAGAATAATTAAGAGTTTCTTTCGGCTTTAAATAGTACTGATATAATGTTTCTCTAATTTTAATTAAGACCAAAATTTGATAATTACAACTAACTTAACGTAAAGAATTACGTACTATAATTAAATTAAAAGGAAGAAAGGTGTGAGATGGTAAGTGAAAACGACGAACAAGCGTCATTTTCGTTGACCCTCGGCTTGATTACTCCTGGTAATTGCTAATTAACTAATCCAGATTAATTTCCTAATCAAATCAACCTTTTAATTATGATATGATCATGAGTACACAAAAATTAACGTTAAGTCCAATCTTCCGCGTAAACTTTTTTAATTTCATGGGATCTAGAATGCTCTTTTAATACATGAAATATAGTCAGCAACACATAGACACACACACAAAGTGTTACATACAATTTTATTTGATGAGTTAATTTCAATAACCGTGTTTTCTTGTAGTAGTTTATGTTGGAGATATTTGTTGACAAATTTCCATGCATGGAGCCTTGAGCTTGACCAGAAAAGAAATACATGGTCCCCTCCATTGTTGATAAATTTTTTAACATAATGTAAAACGTAAAATGTTTTCTTGTAACTTTTGGCAACATTTAATTCGGAATGAGGAAAAAAAAAACAGATAGAAACGGCGGATTACATGAAATAAAGTACTAATCCAGTACGATTACTGGATATAAAATACAAACTACCTCCGAAATTATACAAAGAAACTAGTAACATATATAGTAGAATAAAATTAATACTCACGTACCACCTAAAGATACGGATGTTTTTTTAAAAAAAGGTGAGATATAATATATGGTGAAAAAGTCATTTTCGTTGACCCTGACCTAAGATCATCCCAGGTAATTACTAATTAATTGAAGTTATTTGCGTAAGTCAACCTTTTGATTATTGTATGATTAAGAGAAATAAAAGAAAAAGTGAAAATCTAAAATTCAATCATCCACACGCAAACTCTGTCTTGGAAAAATGGAACTTTGTTTTCTTCATGTATATTTCTTCATGCGAGCATTAGCCGGCCACACATAAACACACAATGACACAAGTATACATACAAAGTGTTGGTCTCTACATTTTTATTTTTAATACAAAAATATTTAAAAGCATAGTACAAGGAAATTTCGGAATTATTAACGCACAAGAACAAGTTACATGTAAACATCAAAAGCATCTATAAGCAAGAGCCCACACATGAACACACAATCCAACATTTCTCACACATTAAAGTGGCTATATTTTTCACACATTAAAGTATAAGCTAGACCTAGCATATGAAATTTTTTGCCCGACAATTTCCAATTTCAGGTGGTAATCGCAAAAATTGAATATTTTGTGTTTGGAAATCTTCATAAGTTTACAATTTTCCCTTTTCATCATGTAATTTCTTCATGGGAGCATTAGAGGGCAACACATTAACACACAAATGCCCAGGCAAAGATTTAATAACATATAGTACGTACAAGGAAATTTCAGAATTAACAGTGCACAAGAAGTCAAGGATATACGTTACATGTGTACCAAGTCTGAAAGCACAAGGTAGAACTCCTAATACTACATGCACATACAAAGACACATTTATTTAGAATATCGAACAATATTTCTTCCTTGAAATCACGTAGAATTAGTAGCAAAATTACACGTAAAAACACAAAACCGCCAACAAAAGTACACGTAAATTAAACGTATTACCGAACCACGTGCCGGAGGCGTGCGTCGGAGCTGAGCTCAATTGCAAGAATTGGAGGTAAATAAGCGCACTGAAAGCTTTGGATGAGCATAAGAGGAAGTAATGATACAAAGCAGCTTTCTATTCCCCTAATTACTCTCACCTCAAACTTCATAGCTGACCTCATCATTAATTATTTTATCTTCACTATTATTTTTATTCTCTCTTTTACTTTATAATTAACTCAATCATTTCCTAAATCAAATCTCAATAAAATATCATCTTTATATAACACTAACACCACTTTCAACCATTTATTAAAAATACAACCAAACATACCACAAAACTCAAAATTCTCACATAGGTAACGATAATTCACATTCTCAATATAAAATCCTAGATACTTGCTTAAAAATACAACAAAACATAACCTTGGTAATTTCTATGTGATATACCATAGTAATATCAGTTGCTCTATTAATTCAAAATGTATGTGAGGTTTAAAAACAATAGAGATTGGAAATCGCTTAATAATTATGAAGAAGTTTCTAACAACATTCATAAATGAAGTTTTTTCAAAGAAGCTCTTACAAGCAAAGCTGATGATAATCGATCTTTTTAACAATCGTCATGGTTTAATTTTTCCTAGAATAATAAAATTGAAGTCTTGAAATTAATGTTTCAAAAGTCACATCCGTGTCCTGATCAAACATTTCCCACGTCCAATGACTAGAAATTTAACAATGTTTGCACCTTTAGTGAGATAAATCTCTTCGGAGAAAGAAAAGGAAATAAAGCAAGACAAAAAATATAATTTTAATATACAATATTAAAATTCAAGATATATGAATATAAAAATATGGTTCATGAAATGAAAGAGAATGTGAAGATATATATAATATTGTTCTTTACAGTCTTCTTCTCTTAGCAGGTGCCAAGACTTGAATTTGTCTAATATTATATTATATATAAGTTGCTTGTTCAATGGGATTAGAAATTTGAAACGACTCAATGGTGAATAAATATGCCTCTTGAGCAGGGATGGAGCCGGGGCCTTCAACTTTAAAACTATCTATCTTTTATCCTATAATTTTTAAAATTTAAAACTTTGCCCCCCTCCCAAATCTAAAAATATCCAATTTTGCCCCTTTATTTTGAATTCGCCCCCCAAACCTATATTCCTGCCTCCATCCTTGCTCTTGAGTTAAAAAACATGAAAAAAAGAAATACTTAGTACTATATTCGTAGAAGCTATACAACAGAAGTATTTTGTATATATATTCAAATAAATAACAATACGTCCTAAATTGATAACCAAATGGCATCATATATGTAATTGAGAACTATTAGCTTAAATATATATATATATATATATATATGTTCAAATAATCACAAGAATAAAAAGAACTCTAGTAAATCAAAACAAGCTCAAATTTTCAAAAAGCTGAGAACTTGAATATAAGACAAATTAACAAAGAAAACATGGTGAAAAGTTGCATTAATGAGTCCTCAATATGATAATTCTACCAGTTAATCACATTTACTAAACATGCTTAGCCTAGCTAGTTAATTAAAGTCAAACCTTGTATATATTTTTAATATTTTTGCTATATAATAAATTTATTGCTAGCTCCAAAGTCATATGATCATATATATACACAGATTCTAATGTTTTTCTTGTGTGGGTTATATATATATATATATAATGTGTGTGTGTGTTTCTGTTGATTTCATGCATGAATTATATATATATATATATATATATATTTATATAATTCATGCATGAAATCAACAGAAACACACAATCCCACACACCAGCTGTTGATATATACATATATATGTGGTCTCATTTCACAAGTTTACCAAAACACAAGGAAATTCCCTAGTTAATTATGTATGAGAAGCCATAATCAGAAGAACACACACACACACAACATTTTATTTCTTCTAGAATTAATTAAGATCTCGCATTATGGAAAATCATTGGCAAATAGGGTTGTTTCTTTCTTGAAATAACACAGAATTAGTTAATTAAGAGAGAAAAATGCAACTCTTGTGCTCTATAAATACATACATTTTCTTGTAGGAGAAACAACACTTGCAAAACACAAAAGAGAAAGAAAGAAGAGATAAATCACACACATACATATATATATATATATATATATATATTGATTTAGCCAGTATTCATACGACTGCAAAGATGGACCCAAACAGGAAGCATGTTTCGACTATGGTGGCCGAGAAAATAGCTGAAGCCGCGAAAAGAGCTGCCAAGGCTGCTGCCGAAGCTGCTGCTGCTGCGGCCAAGAAACACAAGGACAAGAACAAAATAAGACCCACATAATTAATCCATCAGTGTGATCTACAACATTGTTAACTCCATCCATCTCTCTCTCAAAAAAAAATCTAGTATACATTACTTTTTACTTGTATCCTTTCTTTTATACTTTAATTAGTAATAATATGTTGTATTGTGTGTTGTGTGTATCAGATTGAGAGTAATGTTTATAGCTTGAAATGGATATGTTTTATGTAAAATGAGATATATAAATATGTATAGCTCATTAATGTATTTCTTGGTATTTGGGAGTTTTTTTTTCTTCGTTTTTTGTAATTTTGTCGAGGTGGTGAATTCCATGTTTATTTGAGTTTGTTTATGAATTATGATTCAACAAAAATTTGAGTTTGTTTATATATATGTTTATCATCGACCAAAAAGAAACTTGAACAAATTCACTAATGTAATTATGGAAATTAAGGGAGAAATTTTCACAAGTCGATTTTATCAACACAACCCCTTGTGAAACAAAAAATAACAAGAAATTCCACAATAAATTAAATAAAGAAGCAATTCAACTCCTCACGCGCACCACTCGCGTGCTATGCAACTAATTATAAGATTTTTATCTTTAAATGACTATTTTGTCCCTAACCTATCAACCATTGATCTAATCTCTTAAAAATCTACAATCATCATTAAATACCTATATTTTACTAACTTAAATTTATAATAACCATAAATCTTAACAGAGATCAACGGTTCATATTAAATTTCTTATATTATATAAACTGTTATTTTTTAAAATCATAAAAGATATTTAAAAATATATATTAACATATAGATATCTGCAAATATAAACCTCCCACCACCGCTGCATCAACGCCTTTTCCTCCGCCCACCACAGTCAGGAACTCTTTCATTAACCCTTGGAGTTCTAAGAGCATCTCCAATGTTTCACACAAAAATGCAGTTACTTTTACACTATTTTTGTGTAGCTACAGTAATAACACTCCAATGTACTGCACTATTTTTCACACAAAAAGTATATTCTCTGTAACACCCAACTTTAAGTTTATTGTTAGTATTCATCTACAGTATGATATTACAATTTATTGTATTTTTTAATTAATAATAATAAATAACATTCTCTTATATTGTATATGCACTTTGTATTAGTACAAACATAGGACCTAATCATAACTTTTTCTGACCTAGGACTTAATTGTAACTATTTTAATACACACAAAAAAAAATGTGGGTATAAAAATAGCGGAAATGAACAGTGTCACGCTACACATAGCGTGAACTGTCTATTGCTGTTACGTTGGAGCACCAAAAAGGTGAAATAACACAATTTTTGTGCTACCTTGGAGTTGCTCTAATCTGACAAGCGATAAACTTAAACGATAGTATTAAATTAAAATTTGATCATTCATTTGTATCATAATAATCTCCTCCAGTGAATCCAGCACAAATACGTCTGCCACTTTTGGTGAATCCAACTACCCTTTTTTTAATTAGGCAAAGACTCTTGTTCCACCAAATGATAGATGAATTCTGCTGGACGACTATTTGGGCACAAGAATTCAAATCTTCAAATTTGCAGATTTGCAAATCTTTAAAACACCACCGTCGACAGATACCATCGACTAGTGGTGTTTAGTGTGGGGAAGAGTTTAGGGGCTGATTTTTGGGGGGGGGGGGGGGGGGGGGGGGTATAGTATTCTAGGGCTAGGGTTTTGGGGAGAATTTGGGAAGAAGACGAAGTTAGGGAAAAAAGAAAAGAAAATAAAAAGTTAAATATTTAATAATTAGTAAAATAGAAAATTAATGTCTAAATACTTTTAAAAAATAAGGGTATCTTCGTACTTACAGAAAAGTTTACGGGCTAAATAATTTAAGGGGAGAATCTTGCAAATTTAGTCCCTAATTATAGGGGGTGACATTTTTAGTCCTGTTTTTTCTAATACTAGCAATTTAGGAACAATAACTATGTAAAGCTCAAGGATTTAGTTCTTTTTTCAATGGAAAATTTTTTGGCCAAAAAAAGTGACGTGTCACGCACGTGGCCCCAATTTGGGGATTTTTTTGACTTTTCTTAGGGAGGTGTTTTATAATTTTTAACAGAACACCTCCCCCAATTTGACCATCTCCAAATTTTCTTAGAGAGGTGCTTTGTTAGTTTTTTTCCCACATGGGACGGAGTGATAATAACGACTTTCACATTATATCGATTGTAAATAACCCTTGAAATTAATGTTTGGCCTCAGATTCTCAAATGAAGGATAGATCATGTGTTCCATGTAGTTATGATCCTTAATCCCTTATTATCTCTCCAATTTTTCAAATTACTCTACACTCATGTTCTTCAAATATAGATTGATGGAGTTGGATTTGCTTTCTTATATTTTGCGCTTAGTTTCCCCAAGGACCTTATAGAGGACATTCTACACATGAAAGACAGTTGTGTTTACTCATTAATTAGGGAATTTTTTCTTGGTTTTTCCCAACTAAATCTTGATTCAAGCCGCTTGCAAGCTATATATATAAATATTGAGCTAGAATTAAATCAAACAGCAAGGGGGTATTTGTAATTTATGAAAAAGCAATGGAATTTTTGTAATTAGGACAAACCTCACATACGCAGAGATGGAGCCACTATCCCCTCCCACCTTCTTCCCAATTTAAAGAAAATTATTGTTTTACCCTATAAAATTTTGGCCCCCTCCCCCCTCCCCCAAAAATAAAAAAATATCAAGTTTAGACCCTTTTTATTCGTATTCCGCGCTCCCCCCCCCAATGCGGGCTCCATCCCTGATAACACGTGTTATCTATATTTGAAATCGTAAATAGTTTATGTTCAATGAAATTAGGTCTGTAGTAGAATCTTCCAAATTAAGGTTCCGTACTTACTGGCTAATATATTATCAACTTGCACCATTTCCATAGTTTGGAGAAATTAGAATAATTAAGAGTTTCTTAAGGTTTTAAATAGTACAGATATAATCTTTAGGGAGCTCTTAATTAGCATTTCTCTATCTCTCTCTCCTCATTTCTCTCTAAACCCTAGCTTTTTTTTTCTTCTATTTTCCTTTGTCGGCGATGGCTTGGTGAAGCAGTCATCTACTTCACCACTGTTACCACCACCATTGTCTGCGGGTTGGGCTGGAGCATCCTTTTTCAAGTTGTACATCACATCTTCAAATCTGACGAGACGGATATGGATCTAAAGAGACGGAGACAGATCAGACGAGATGAAGACGGGTGATTCTTAAGTTTTTTATTTTATATAGCATTTTAGATATTTTGTTTAGTATTTTATTTTTTTCTCGTATGAGAGTTTGCTTTCTCTCTCGAATGAGAGTTTCATCTCTCCTTGAATAGGAGTTGCACAAAAATTTTCTTGTATTCGCGCGTTTGTGAGTTCTTAAGATTTGTTATCTTCAAGAACTTGATAGTTTGTGTTTTAGATGTTCTTACTACATCGTTTGAGTCGATATCAATTATATTGTTCCAAGCGTTGTAAACTTTCGATTGAATGATATATAAGACCAATTTTTCCTAAAATAATAAATAAAATAGTACAGATATAAAGTTTCTCTAATTTTAATTAAGACCAAAATTTGATAAATCTAACTTAAAGTAAAGAATTACGTACTATAATTAAATTAAAAGGAAGAAAGGTGTGAGATGGTAAGTGAAAACGACGAACAAGCGTCATTTTCGTTGACCCTCAGCTTGATTACTCCTGGTAATTGCTAATTAACTAATCAAGATTAATTTCCTAATTAAGTCAACCTTTTAATTATGATATGATGATTGCACGAAAATTAACGCTAAGTCCAATCTTCCGCGCAACTCTTTTTCAGGGGATCTAGAATGCGACTTTTTTTTATTCATGGATATTCTCTTTTATTACATGAAATATAGTCAGCAACACAGACACAGACACACAAAGTGTTGGTACATACATTTTTATTTGATTTAATTTCAATGACCGTGTTGTCATGTAGTAGTTTATGTTGGAGATATTTGTTGACAAATTTCCATGCATGGAGCCTCAAGTTTGACCAGAAAAAAAATACTGGTCCCCTCTATTATTGATGAAATTCTTGAATTAATTCATGTAAAATGTGTTCTTGTTACTTTTGGCAACATTTAATTAGGAATAGAGGAATTAGATTTGAGGTTGTTAAATTCAATCCGATCAAGATACCGTTTATTCAAATAAAAAAAAGAAGAAGATAGAAACGGCTGATTACATCAAATAAAGTACTAATCAAGTACGATTTACTGGACACGAAGTACAAACTAACTCCGAAATTATACAAAGACACTAGTAACATAAATAGTGGAACAAAATTAATACTCACGTACCACCTAAAGATAAGGATACTTTTTTTAAAAAAAGGTGAGATATAATATGGTGAAAAAGTCATTTTCGTTGATTTGAGCTAAGATCATTCCAGGTAATTACTAATTAATTGAAGTTATTTGCGTAAGTCAACCTTTTGATTATTGTATGATTAAGAGAAATAAAAGAAAAAAGTGAAAATCTAAAGTTCAATTTTCCACGCAAACTGCCTTGGAAAAATTGACCTTTGTTTTCATCATGTATATTTCTTCATGCGAGCATTAGCCGGCAACACATAAACACACAATCACACAAATATACACACAAAGTGTTGGTCTCTACATTTTTATTTTTAATCCAAAAATATTTGACAACATAGTGCAAGGAAATTTCAGAATTATTAATGCACAAGAACAAGTTACATGTAATACTAACATTAAAAGCATCTATAAGCAAGATCCCACACATGCACACACCAACACAATCCAACATTTTGTGTAGAACATATCAACATTTCTTCCTTGAAATCGCGTAGAATTAGCAGCAAAATTACACGTAATACCCCCCACAACAAAAGAGAGAGAATATATGAAAATCAAACTCTATGAATACCACTTCTAGTTTAGAGAAACACCACAAAACTCAAACAGAAGAAAAAGAAGTATAGGAGTGAGAGACAGAGATCATATATACAAACTATATATATATATATATATATATACTGCTACTTTATACAAACTATATATATATATATATGGATTCCAGCAGGGGAGAGAACAACAATTATGGAAGTCAATCTGGTAAGAAGGGAAGTGTTGTTCCCAAAGACAGGAAGCATGTTTCCACAATGGTGGGAGAGAAGATTGTTGAAGTTGGAGAAAAAACTGTTAAGTCTGCTGTTAAGGCTGTCAAAAATCACAACAAGAAGGGGCAAGTATCTCCTCATTATTAGTTTGTTTTAGTTAGTACCGGCTTATTTATCGTTACATCTATATAGCAATATTTCCACTATTATTATGTTGTTTGTGATTTTACTTTACCTGTACTTGGTATTGTGTAATAGATTACCGGCTTGATAATGTGTGCAAGATAGAAATATACAGTATTATTTGTATGTGAGTAATATTTGTAATTCATGTGTTTTTAATAGATTTTATTTCTTGGTCTCAATTGCATTCACATATATACTCTTGCATATTATAATTCACATAGCTGCAGAGTGAAATAGGTGGATCCAAAAGATCAATCAAAAATTAGCAAAAGAGTTTTCTTGACACTACAAAATCTCATTCTATTGAAATAATATGCGAAATGGAGCTAGGAGAAGAGGACGTAAACAAAATAATAATTAAAATATAGAAAAGGAAAAGGAAAAGAAAAATGAATAATTAGAACAGAAATGGGATCAAAAGAAGTCTCAAAATTTCTATGATTAGAGGAAGGTTGAGTTTTATACTTTTAATAGATTTATAACACGTGTGTTAAAGTACTTTTATTACGAGGGTGCTTTCAATAAGTCTACCTATGTGAGTGTCGAAGGTGGTGTCGCCTTCTATGCGTTAAGGATATAAACACAAGGCCAATCCACGTGTTGGCTTTTTGAATACTCAATATTATTGGATATATGTGTGTGTTTGCGTTTTCGATTTTTCATATAGGAAGTTAGTTCAAAAACATGTCTACCATTCTTTCTTGATTAACTTTGAAATGTTTTTTCTAAGTAATGGTTCAGCCACGAGACACCATTATCAATGCACATAGTCCTAAGCCTATATTATCTATTAAATTTTGAAAATGGTGGAAGATTGTTAAATAATTTTCAAATTAAAAGTTAAATATTAATTTGTTTAACTGATGTGTTTTCGAACAGTTGTGACTTTCAATTAGAGTGTTATTTGAATAGTCAAAATTTGAATATTATTCATGTGGGAGTTTACGTTGGCAAATTTAACGTTGGTTACAACTGAAAAGTTGTATCCTTTTAATTAAAAGGTGCAAGTCTCTTATATAGAGACCATTCACGGACAGAGGAAAATAATTAACAGTTCATAAATTGTTTTCTATTTTGATTCTCTGACAAGGAAGCAGAAACAAAAACCTTCACAAATTCATATTATACTCAAAATTACCAAATACAAAAACAAAGTAGTACCTTATTTCCTTCACCCTTTTTTAGCACTGATCAGTATTATATTTCGAGATCGAAATTATACAAAAACAAAGTAGTACCTTATTTCCTTCACCCTTGTCTTTAAAAATGCAATTCCCATACAAACAACAGTTCTTGTAACTGGGCTCCATTGTATCTTGGGACAAATTCGCTATATAACTCGGTTGCACTTGGTGGGGGCAAATATTGTCTTGAGGAGAGCGTACATTTTACACGACTTGGAGGTTATACGAAATCATTCATTCGATCGAATTTTTCTAACAATTTCTTCATGGGAGCATTAGAGGGCAACACATTAACACAAAAATACATAGGCAAGGTGTTGGTGTCTACATTTTTATTTAAATACGAAAATTTAACAACAAAGTATACAAGGAAATTCAAGAATTAACAATGCACAAGAAGTCAAGAACACGTTACATGTATACTAAAGAACACGTTACATGTATACTAAGTTTGAAAGCAGAAAGAAGAACCCCTACTACTACATGCACACACAAAGACACATTTATTTAGAGCATCGAATAATATTGGAAAAACTTCACTTTTGGTCCTATTAGAGTTCGACCAAAATACTTTTTGCCCCACAAGAATTTTTTGACACTTTTGGTCCATTGGAGTCAAAATATGACATTTTTAGTCCCGTCCAACTATTTTTTGGACTGAAATTACCCGCGTGAAACACACGCTCTGTTAGTTAACTGCCCCTCACGTGTTTCATTTGAATCCCGAGGTAGTTAACTAACAGAGCGTGTGTTTCAGATGGGTAAATTTCGTCCAATAATAGCAAGACGAGGCTAAAAGTGTTACGTTTTGATTCTAATGGGACCAAAGTGTCAAAGAAATTCCAATTGGACTAAAAGTGTTTTTCCAAACTCAATGAGATCAAAAGTGAAATTTTCCCTAACAATATTCTTCCTTGAAATCACGTATAATTAGCAGGAAAATTACATGTAAATTAAGACCCAAAACCTCCGACAAAATTACACGTAAATAAAACATATTACGCAATTTTCGAACAAGTTTCTAATAAAATATCATTTTTATGTCACATTAATAATACTTTCAACCATTTTATAAAAATATAATCAAACATACCACAAAATTCAACATTTTCACACAAGTAATATTAATTAATTCACATTCTCAATATAAACTCCTAGAAACTTGTTTAAAAATACAATCAAACATACCGCAGTAATTTCTACGTGATATACCATAGTAATATCAGTTGATTTATTAATTCAAATGTATGTGTGGTTTAAAAACAATAGAGATAGGAAATCGCTTAATGATTTTGAAGAAGTTTCTAACAACATTTATGAATGAAGTTTTTTCAAAGAAGCTCTAGCAAAGTTGATAATAATCTATTTTTTTAACAATCTTCATGGTTTAATTTTGGGTAGGATAATAAAATCGAAATCTTGAAATTAATGTTTCAAAAGTCACATCCAACGTGTCCTCGGTCATTTTCCATGCCTAGTGACTAGAAATTTAACAATGTTTGCACCTTTAGTGGGATAAATCTCTTGGCAAAATTAAAAAAAAAATGAAAGAAAGCAAGACTAAAAATAATTGTGTAAATACTTAACTCATAAAAATTCAAGATATATGAATATAAAAATATGGTTAAAGAAATGAGAGAGAATGTGAAGATATATATAATATTGTTCTTTACAGTCTTCTTTTCTCAGGTGCCAAGACTTGAATTTGTCTAATGACCATACATATATTTAATATTATATATAAATTGCTTGTTCAATGGGATTAGAATTTGAAACGACTCAATGGTTAATAAAAATGCCTCTTGAGCAGGGATGGAGCCGGGGACTGGTGGGGCACCTACCCCCTCCCCATATAAAAATTTAGCTAGCCCCAAAGTCATAAGATCAGACATATACACAGATTCTAATGTTTTTGTAGTGTGGGTTCTGATTTCTCAACTTTCACACGACAAATATATATATGATTCATGCATGAAATCAACAAAAACACACAACCCCACACACCATCTGTTGACATATACTATATATATGTGGTCTCATTTCACAAGTTTACCAAAAGACAAGGAAATTCCCAAGTTAATTATATATGAGAAGCCATAATCAGAACACACACACACACACTACTTTGATTTATTTCTTTTAGAATTAATTAAGATCCCGCATACATTATGGAAAATCATTGGCAAATAGGGTTGTTTCTTCCTTGAAATCACACAGAATTAATTAAGATACCACATTATGGAAAATAATTGGCAAATAGGGTTGTTTCTCCCTTGAAATAAAACAGAATTTTTTATTTTTTTTCCGGACCCCTCATCCCTTGTTTATTCCAATCAAATTAAAGCAGTAAACAAGGAGTGGTACCTCCCTAACATCAATTTCTAAAAAACCGGATAAAAAAGGAGTACTAACTCCCTTACAATTCAAAACAATTAAATAAATAAGGAGTACTATTCCCTTACAAAAAAACATAACTAAACCCATTTAAACCGAAAACTAGGGAAGTAATGATCCGTCCTTATCTGAGTTGAAAGAGTATTTGGGGCGTTAGACATATCCATTAAAGAACATTCTTTATCATCACATCTTTTATTTGCTAACCAATCAGCAACTCCATTACCTTCTCGGTATATATGTGTGAAGTGTAACTCCATCATTTGTCTCAAAATTCTAATCCGTTGTAGAAGATTTTGAAGTTGCCAAGAGCCCGGGAATTGGCTTTGAATAATAGCAATCACCACCTGATCGTCAATCTCAACCCATACCTTCCTGTAACCCATACTGTAACAAAGTTCCACACCCGTACAAACACCATATAATTCCGCGTATGTATTTGTCGCAATACCAATGAAACTAGAGAACGCTTTAATTAAATTGTCATCATGATCTCTGATAATGCCTCCTGCACCCGAGGCCCCTGGGTTTCCCCTAGACGCGCCGTCTGTATTTAACTTGACCCAACCCTCTCTAGGTGGTTTCCAATTTACTTGATAGGATTTAAGGCTCGCCATGCGACCAAGTTTTATGCCCAGATGGATAGCCAATGTCACATCTCCTTTCATATATCTCGCGGTTATAAGTCCATTACGAAATAGAATTTTGAGATACAATTCTATTCGTAGACAAATATGAGTCACCTTAAAAACCACCCCGTCATGCTTTCCTTTGTTTCTCGCCAACCATATGAACCAAGTGATTAAAATTGGGATAAGACGTCTAACATTGTTTTGAGACGTCCCTAAACGCCACGATTGCCACCAAATATGTATGTTATTCGTGACCGGGACCTTGAAACCACATAACTAGGCAAAGTGGTTACTAATATTTCGGGCGGCAGCACTGGTGAAGAAAATATGAGAAGTTGTTTCACTCTCTCCATCCTTACAGCAAGTGCATTTAGAAGCAATAGAAATACCTCTACTTTGTAAGACATTATCAACAGGAATCTAATTATGCAGAAGCTTCCATGCAAAAAGCGACATTGTTGGGCGAATGGATTTATTCCAAAGATTTTTAAATAATAAGTTTGCCTCTGCTTTATCTCTCACCTGATTCCATGTAGATGTGAGATTAAAATTTCCGCTCCGGGAAGGCTTCCAAATGGCTGCATCATTTGCATAATTATTTATAGTCACCGAGACCACACGCTGGACCATGGAATCGGGTAACACATTCCTTAGTTTATCGATATCCCATGCAGCATTATTCCAAAATGTCGACACTGTAACGCATGTATTATGGGGGTCCGAAGTCGTCATGAAGAGAGGTCCCTCACTGATCCAGTTATCGAACCAAAAGGATGATGAGCCGTGTCCCAAGCTCCATCCTATTTGTGGTTCCGCCTTATCCCTGATTCGCCCAAGTCTTTTCCAAATCATCGAAGAAGTCATCTTAACAGGAGCCACTACCGGATGATTTTTCCCACAATACTTCTCACGCATATAACTAGCCCATATGGATGAACTCGTTCTCAATTTCCACCAGAGGTTCACGCTAAAAGCTTCAATCATATTTGTCAAACTGCGAACACCAATACCCCCTCATCATAGGATAACAAATTCTTTCCCATGAAGCCCAATGAGTCTTCTTCGAGCTGATAGTCGAACCCCAAAAAAATTTGTTAAAGAGTCTCTCTATTCTTTGAATGACATTTTTAGGAGGTTCTAACATTTGCAATAGATAAAGCGGCATTGAAAACAGCACACTCTTTATAAGTGTAAGTCTACCCCCTGAGATAATAACGATTTTTCCCATCCCCCAATGCGAGTGGTGAACTTGCTAATAATACTCTCATATATCGAACCCTTTTTAATTCCTTTGTACAAAGGAGCTCCTAAGTAAATGAAAGGTAAACTTTCATGTTCAAAACCAGTGAGTCTATTAATCTTTCGGATCCGTCTCCTACTCATTGACTTTCCAGTTATGAAGGTTGATTTATCACGATTGATAAGTTGACCCGAAGTTGACTCGTAATATAAGAGTGCATCCATTAAGCATTTCAACCCCTTAGAGTTACACTTCGTAAAGATTATGATGTCGTCAGCATAAGCTAAATGGCTCACAAGAGGTCCACCCCCTGTGTCGTATTGCATGCATGGATTACACGAAAAAGTTTTTTCCAGACCCCTCGATAAAAATTCAGTTGTTAATATGAAAAGGGAAGACGATAAAGAATCTCCTTGTCTCAGTCCTCGAGATGATTTGAAAAACCCCGCAACCTCGCCATTAAAAAGAACGGAGAACCAACAATTTTCTACAGCATTCCTAACCCAATTAATCCATTTTTTCGAAAGGCCAAGTTTCGCCAAAACTGAATACATGAAGTTCCACTGGACACAATCATATGCCTTAGCCATATCCAGCTTAAGCATAATGTTCCCCCCTCCTTTCTTGTTTTCAATTTCATGACAAAGCTCTTGAGCTAAAAGAACATTATCAGTGATATTTCGCCCTTTTATAAAATCGGATTGATAAGGTGAGATCACCTTATTTAAAAAATTTGAGACTCTGTTAGCTAAGATTTTTGTAATGATCTTATTGCTAACATTGCACAAGCTAATCGGGCGAAATTCTTTCCAAGTGCGCGGAGATTGAGATTTTGGAGTCAATGATATTTGTGGTAGATGTGTATCCTCTAGTCAAAGGCGTCCCCGAGAAATAATCCTCAATTGCCTCCATCAAATCCGCCTTAATTATCTCCCAACATTTTTGGTAAAAATGTGAAGTGAACCCATCCGGACCCGCAACACTATACAGATCTATGCTCTAAACTGCAGTTTTAAGTTCCTCAATCGATGGAGGGGAATCTAAGCGTTGTCGATCCGAGTCCGAGAGAATGTCAGAGATGCATGACAAATCAAAATTTGTATTAATCTCATTCGGCCCGGTAAAAACATTCTTGAAATAAGCCTCCACCGAGTCTCTTCTGATTGATCAGTAGTTCTTGATTTCCATCCATAATCCAATTAATACGCCCCCTACATCTCTTCCTCTTGACCCAAGAGTGATAAAATTTCGTGTTACGTTCACCATCCTTCAACCATTTGCAAAATGCTTTTTGACGCCAAAAGTCCTCCTCAAACGTTAATTGTTGAGTAAAAATAGTTGTTGCTTTGTTCATGGCACAAAGGTTAGTATCCGTCGGGTTCATATCAAAAATGTGTTCACAACGTAAAGCTTCACTCTCTGCTAATTTCACATTTTCAAAGACATTACCAAACACCTCTTTATTCCATACTCTAAGTTTCCTTTTAAGCCGAACAAGTTTCTGATGAAACTTGGCAAGACCCCGGCTGAAGGAGAGTTCATTCCATGATGAACGAACTAGATCCAAGAAAGTGTCATGACAAGTCCAAATGTTCAAGAACCAGAAAGAGGAAGGCTTCGTCCGAGTACTATCATATATTGAGACCAACAGGGGGTTATGATCCGAATACTTCGAACGTTGAAGATGTCGCACAATAGTATTCTGAAAAATTTTCTTGCCAGGCGTTTAACAGAAACACTCTATCTAAGCGTTCAAACACCCTTCTTTTCACATACCACGTGAAGGGGCTCCTCTCAAAACCAGCATCAGTCAGCTCACAATCTAAAGCCATATTATTAAAATCTTCCATAGAGCGGCGTTTAGGTGCTGCACCACATCTTTTTTCACTCGCCTGAAGAATTACATTAAAATCACCCCCAACTATCCAAGGCTCACCATTAGGGATCACTTCCCGAAGATAATCCCAAAGGAGCATTCTCTTAGCCCTGGTACATTTATCATGTAACCAAGAACAAAAAATAGGTTTCCGAAGCATTGACGAGCTGATGTGTACATGCAAAAATGATCATTGTCAATCAAATCATGATCAACATCAAAGTCATCATTATACAAAAACCAAATATGATTATTTATATTGCTTATGATATTGTTAAATCCAAACTGCCTTATAATCTGAAATCTATCTAGATCGATTTTTGGTTCAATAAGCACTAAACATTTTAATTCATACCTTCGACATAATTGCCCGACACGGGCAACAGTGTTCTTGTTACCAATACCACGGACATTCCATATAATCATGTTCATCATTGGATAGTTGGAGGGATATTAGCTTTAGTACTTCTTGCGGACATTCTTGTATTTATCACTCTTTTAACTGGGGAATTTTGTTTATGAGGATGATTATCCAGCGAAGCTGCCCTTCTATGCTTTTTAGACGTCACTTCCTGCCATGAATCATCCGTTTCAGTTTCTTCGGAGTCTACACATTTACCCCCCTTATCTGGTACAATCACATCCTCCCCGAGGTTCATGATGGTTGTCCTCTGGTTCGTCCCTTCATCCAAAGACGAAGAGTCCACAACCGCTAATTCACGTTGAAATCGTAATTCTTCCGGGTACCCATGTTTCGAAATGATTACCTCTTTATTTAACTTCTCCATGTCACGTGAGTTAGACGGTGAATCATGTCCAAGCACGTTGTATTTTTCCCATCAATATCCACCATCCGCATATCGATTCCGTCACGTAAACCATCTGGCCTTGTCAAATTCACATTCAAATTTTGTTGGGTTTCTTGCATTATAGTTTCAGGTACTGTATTTTGGGCCTTTGTTGCACTTGTGGATTCTGACGGAAGCTTGTTTCTCTCTAGACCTATATCCATTGGCAAATTATGGATTGCTACCACATTCGATGAATCTTCTTCTATCCCTCTTGAATCACCTGTAATATCCTTCCCCCGAGTCTTGTTTAATTTTTTCCTTAAATCCTCCTCATGCCCCTGAACCTTTTGATTTCTTTTTTCTGTATCATCATCCTCATTATTTTCCTTCCTAAGATAACATGCCGCCATCGAGTATCCCCTGTGACGACATATTTTGCAATATTGAGGGATACCTTCGTATTGTACTTTAAAGTACATTGTTTTACCATTATTTGAATTGGGATATCTGGTTGTAATTTTTCCAGGACATTAATTTCCACGCACATCCTTGCCACCATTGGATTAGCTATGTCCGTCGTCGCCTCATCAAGCTTTAATGGTTTTCCGATGAAGCTAGCTATGTGGTATAAGAAATTAGGATGAAACCAATGAGGCCTCAGCCCAAACACTTTGATCCAAATAGGCATTATAGGAGATTCCTCGTTAGGGTTGAATTCCGATGACCACTTTAGAAGTCTCATTAGAAAGCCGTCGAAGTACCATGTCTGCTTCATCCATACCCTGGCGTAGTCATTGGGGTCGAAAAGCCGAATCCACACATGTTTTTGGTCGAGAACCCCAATCTTGAATCCTTTGATTAAACCATCGCTTCAAATTTCAAATGGAGACGTTGCATGGTTGGGTAACCATGAGAGAATTTATCGACTAGGGCATATTGGAACGGGGCTGCCATGAGTTCATCGTCTTCTTTCGATAAAAAAATCGTCATACGGCCATTGAAAAGGGCTGAAGTGCCAATCACGTTAGAGTCGACGCCATGAATGAACGCCTTCTTGGCTGATCGCGCTTCTAACTCCGGAGGGATCGTATTGGTTTTGAGTTTATCTACGTATGAGACCGGTTCACCGTCAGGTGGGGCGACCGGATCGATCGGA
>CM033397.1:39106803-39234303 GCA_019426215.1 Buddleja alternifolia | reverse complement strand
AGTCAGCAACACATAGACACACACACACACAAAGTGTTGGTACATACATTTTTATTTGATTTAATTTCAATGACCGTGTTGTCTTGTAGCAGTTTATGTTGGAGATATTTGTTGACAAATTTCCATGCATGGAACCTCAAGCATGACCAGAAAAAAAAATACTTGGTCCCCTCTATTGTTGATAAAATAATTTTTTACATAATGTAAAATGTTTTCTTGTTGCTTTTGGCAGCATTTAATTCAGAATAAGGAGAAAAAAACAAAGAGAGAAACGGCGGATTACATCAAATAAAGTATTAATTCAGTATGATTACTAGATACAAAATTCAAACTACCTCCAAAATTATACAAAGAAACTAGTAACATATATAGTAGAACAAAATTAATACTCATGTACCACCTAAAGATACGGATTTTTTTTAAAAAAAAGGTGAGGTATAATATACGGTGAAAAAGTCATTTTCGTTGACCCTGAGCTAAGATTATTCTTTTGATTATTGAAGTTATTTTCGTAAGTCAACCTTTTGATTATTGTATGATTAAGAGAAAATCTAAAGTTTAATCGTCCACGCAAACTCTGTCTTGGAAAAATGGGCCTTTGTTTTCATCATGTTCATCATGTATGTTTCTACATTTTTTAATTTCTTCATGGGAGCATTAGAGGCAACACATTAACACACAAATGCACAGGCAAGGTGTTGGTGTCTACATTTTTATATTACAACAAAAATTTAATAACATAGTACGTACAAGGAAATTAAGGAAATTTCAGAATTAACAATGCACAGGAAGTCAAGGACACGTTACATGTATACCAATTTGAAAGCAGAAGGAAGAACTCCTAATACTACATGCACACACAAAGACACATTTATTTAGAACATCGAACAATTTTTCTTCCTTGAAATCACCTAGAATTTGTAGCAAAATTACACGTAAAAACACAAAACCCCAACAAAAGTACACATAAATTAAACGTATTACCGAGCCATGTGCCGAAGGCGTGCGTCGGAGCTGAACTCGATTGCAAGAATTGGAGGTAGGTAAGCACACTGAAGGCTTCATATGAGCTGAAGAGGAAGTGATGATACAAAGCAGCTTTCTATTCCCCCTATTACTCTCACCTCAAACTTCATACCTGACCTCATCATTATTATTTTATCAATCACTACTAAATTTATTCTTTCCCTTACTTTATAATGAACTCAATCATTTTCTAAATCGAATCTCAATAAAATATCATTTTTATATAACATTAACACTACTTTCAACCATTTATTAAAAATACAACCAAACATACCACAAAACTCAAAATTCTCACACAAGTGAAAATAATTCACATTCTCGGTATAAAATCCTAGAAACTTGCTTGAAAATACAACCAAACATAATCGTAATTTCTATGTGATATACCATAGTAATATCAGTTGCTTTATTAGTTCAAATGTATGTGAGGTTTCAAAAAAACAATAGAGATAGGAAATCGCTTGATAATTATGAAGAAGTTTCTAACAACATTCATGAATGAAGCTTTTTCAAAGAAGTTCTTACAAGCAAACCTGATGATAATTGATCTTTTAACAATCTTCATGGTTTAATTTATTATAATAAAATCGGCGTCTTGACATTAATGTTTCAAAAGTCACATCCAACGTGTCATCAAACATTTCCCACGTCCAATGACTAGAAATTTAACAATGTTTGCACCTTGAATTTAGCGAGACAAATCACTTTGGGGGGGGGGGGGAAGGAAAGAAAGCAAGACAAAAAATAATTGCGTAAATTGTTAATTCATTAAAATTCAAGATATACGTATATCTAATATTGTTCTTTCCAGTTTTCTTCTTTCCGCAGGTTCCATACTTGAATATGTCTAATGACCATATACGCATATAAAATAAGTTGCTTGTTCAATGGGATTAGAAATTTGAAACGACTCAATGGTGAATAAAAATGCCTCTTGGGCAGGGATTGAGCCGGGGGATGGTGGGGCACCCGCGCCCCATCCCCCCACCCCACAGAAAAACAAACAACTGTAAAAATATTCAATTTTAATAATTTTTAAATTTTTCCTCCCTTCCAAATTAAAAATATCCAATTTTGCCCACTTTATTTTGCATTCGCCCCTAAAACATATATATTTCTGGCTCCGTCCTTGCTCTTGAGTCAAAAAACCTGAACCAACAAATACTTAATATTATTTTCTTAGAAGCTATACAACAAAAAGTATTTTGTGTGTGTATATATATATATATATTCAAATAAATAACAATACGTCCTAAATTGATAACCAAATGGCATTATATATGCAATTGAGAACTATTAGCTTAAGTGTGTGTGTGTAGAATAGATTATATTATCTATTAAATTATTTTCTAATTGATTAATATATATTTATATAATCACAAGAATTAAAAAAAAAACTCTAGTGAATCAAAACATAAGACAAGTTAACAAAGAAAACAGGGTGAAAAGTTGCATTAATGAGTCCTCAATATGATAATACTACCAGGTAATTACATGCACTACACATGATTAGCCTAGCCAGTTACAGTCAAACCTTGTATTTATTTTTTGTATTTATTTTTAGTATTTTTACTATATAAAAATTTAGCTAGCTCCAAAGTCATAAGATTAGACATATACACCGATTCTAATGTTTTTCTTGTGTGGGTTCTGATTTCTCAACTTTCACACGACTTTTATATGGGAAAATTACACTTTTCGTCCCTGAAGTTGAAGCCAAAAACACATTTGGTTCCTCATGTTTCAGCCTCAACACATTTGGTCCCTCAACTTACAAATTTCGAACAAATGTGGTCCCTGCCGTCAATTTACCGTTAGAACTAACGGAATCCGCACTGTTCATCATCTTCCCCAACTCTAAAATCCGATTTCAAACTTTAAATTATGATATCTCACTCATTTCAAGTCCATTTTTAACGAATCTTATATGGTTAGAATCGTCTCAACGAGTAGAATCCATCCATGTAAGTTTTGTCCCAAAATACGCTGATTCTATTGACCCGAACCGCACAAATCCGAAAAAATCCGTTTTTTGAATCAGCCTATTTTGGGACAAAACTTACATGGATGAATTCTACTCGTTGAGACGATTCTAACCATATAAGATTCGTTAAAAATGGACTTCAAATGAGTGAGATATCATAATTTAAAGTTTGAAATCGGATTTTAGGGTTGGGTTAGTTGGAGAAGATGATGAACATTGCAGATTTCATTAGTTCTAACGGTGAATTGACGGCAGGGACCACATTTGTTCAAAATTTGTAAGTTGAGGGACCAAATGTGTTGAGGTTGAAACATGAGGGACCAAATGTGTTTTTGGCTACAACTTCAGGGACGAAAACTGTAATTTTCCCACTTTTATATATATATATATATATAATTCATGCATGAAATCAACAGAAACACACAATCCCACACGCCATCTGTTGATATATGTGGTCTCATTTCACAAGTTTACCAAAAGTGAAGGAAATTCCCAAGTTAATTATGATAAGCCATAATCAGAAGAGCGCGAGCACACACACAACACTTTATTTCTACTAGAATTAATTAAGCTCCCACATTATGGAAAATCATTGGCAAATAGGGTTGTTTCTTCCTTGAAATAAAACAGAATTAGTTAATTAAGAGAGAAAAACACAACTCTTGTGCTCTATAAATACATAACATTTCTTGAAGAAGAGACACCACATGCAAAACACAAAAGAGAAAGAAAGAAACAAGAGATAAATCACACACACACACATATATCTATATTGATTTTGCTAGTATTCATAAGAGTACTGCAAAGATTGACCCAAACTATGAATCCTTAATTCCCGGAGAGAGGAAGCATGTTTCGACTATGGTGGCTGAGAAAATAGCTGAAACCGCAAAAAAAGCTGCCAAGGCTGCTGCTGAACATGCTACTGCCGCCGCCAAGAAACACAAGGACAAGAACAAAATAAGACCCTCATCATAATTAATCCATCAGTGTGATCTACAACATTGTTAAGTCCATCCATCTCTCTCTCAAAAAAAAATCTAGTATACATTACTTTTTACTTGTATCTTTTCTTTTCTACTTTAATTAGTAATAATATGTTGTATTGTGTGCTGTGTGTATCGGATTGAGAGTAATGTTTATAGCTTGTAATGGACATGTTTTATGTAAAATGATATATATATATATATAGCTAATTAATGTATTTCTTGGTGTTTGGGATATTTATTTATTTATTTTGCTTAAGAATAGCTTAGTGTTGTCGAGGTGGTGACTTCAATGTTTATTTGAGTTTGTTTATGAATTATGAATCAACAAAAATAGAATGTATATATTTATCATCGACCAAAAAGAAACTTAAACAAATTCACTAATGTGATTATGCAAATTAAGGGAGATATCCACAACCTCTTTGATAGTCGTTTTCATCAACCCAACCCCTTCTGGAACAAAAAATAAGAAGAAATTCTCCGTGAAAAAAATAAAGAAGCAATATAATTTCTCAGGAGCGCCACTCATGTGCTATGCAACTAATTATAAGAATTTTGTCTATAAATGACTATTTTGTCCTTGATCTATCAATCATAAGATCTAATCTCTTAAAAATCTACTATCATCATTAAATACCTATATTTTACTAAATTTAATTTATAACGACCATAGATCTTGATAGAGATCAACTATTCATGTTAAATTTCTTACATTTAAAAAATATTTCTTTTTAAATCATAAAAAATATTTAAAAATATATATTAACATATATGCAAATATAAAGCTCCCACCGCCGCTGCCGTCGTGCCTTTTCCTCCGCCCAGCACCATCAAGAACTTTTTCATTAACCCTTCGAGTTCTAACCTGACAAGTGGTAAACTTAAACGATGGTATTAAATTAAAATTTGATTATTCATTTGTATCATAATAATCTCCGGTGAATCCAGCACAAATACGTCAGCCACTTCAAATGAACTCTTATCCAACTCCCCTTTTTCAGCTTCATTAGGTGG
This sequence comes from Buddleja alternifolia, assembly GCA_019426215.1. Classification (NCBI taxonomy): domain Eukaryota; kingdom Viridiplantae; phylum Streptophyta; class Magnoliopsida; order Lamiales; family Scrophulariaceae; genus Buddleja; species Buddleja alternifolia. The sequence continues at coordinate 39,229,290 of CM033397.1, read as the reverse complement.
ATGAATTCTCCTAGACACAAGAATTCAAATCTGCAGAGTTACAAATCTGCAAAACACCACCGACGGTCGATACCGTCGATTGGTGGTGTTTTTTTGGAATTTGAATTTGTTCGAGGAAGATGTTTAGGGTTTTGACTTTAGGGGGAGAATTTGGGGAAGAAGATGAAGTTGAGGTGAAAGAAAAGAAAATAAAAATTAAATATTTAATAATCAGTAAAATAGAAAATAAAATAAAGAATTATTTGTGTAAATTATTTTTTAAAAATTAATATATTTTCGTCCTTGCACAAAAGTTCACGGCCCAAATAATTCAAGGAAAGGGGTGTGTATTATTTAAATTTACTTGGGGAGGTGTTTTGTTATTTTTTTTTTCACAGAGGGCCGAGTGGTAATAAGGAATTTCACAAGGGGTCGTTTGTAATTAACCCTGGAAATTAATGTTTGGCTCCAGATTCTCAAATGAAGGTTATCGCCCCATCCCCTGTGATAAAAAAATTATCAACTTACCCCCCTTGAACAAATTAAAGAATCAATTTAACTCCTTACACGCTTCACTCGCGTGTCATGAGACTGGTTATCGAATTTTTATCAGCTAAAGACTATTCTGCCCCCTAAATTGCTGACCATTGGATCTGATCTCCTAAATATCAATGGTCAAGATTAACTTCTTATATTTTACTAAATTTAATTTATTACAACCGTAGGTTTTTATAGATATCAACGATTGATATTAAATTTTTTATTTTTATAATGAATATATATTTTTAAAATTTTAAAATTATAAAAGATATTTAAAATATATATATTAATAATATTTATATATATAAGTATGTATACAGATATATGTATCCCGTCACCACCGCTTTACTGCCGACGAACGGTCGTCGTCGCCCGTCGCCGCCGCTGCCGCCGACCACCAGCGACCACCTACAATCCACCACTTTCAACCTCTAAATCCACCATCTTCAACCTCCAAATCAACACCTTCAAACTACAAACCTACCAGCCACTAGTACTCCGACCACTGCCGAAGCCATCATCTGCCCACAGCCACTCTGTAAATCACCCCCCAAGCTTCAAAATTTGAAATTGCAAATTTGCAACCAGATTTGCAAATCTCAGCAAACCAATTTTGCAATCTTGGAGCTTTGAAGCTCGATTGATGGAAACGGCGACGGTGGCTTAGAGAGTAAAGATGGCAACGGTGGTACGATTTAGATGATGGTGGTTGATTTGTAGAGATGGGGCGGCGATGGTAGCAAGCGGTGGTGGTGGCGGCGACGGTGGCGGGCAATGGGTTGAAGGTGAAACAGGGGTGGTGGGGGTGGTGGTGGTGGTGGTAGCAGTGGCAGTGGTGATTGGTGGTGGTGCTAGTTGGTGTTGGAGATGGTGGAATTGTATTAGAGTTAGATTTTGGTGTTGGGGAAGAAGATGAAGAAAGAAAAAATAATAAATAAAATAGAAATAGTTAAAGCAATAAATTAATAATTAATAAAAGAAAAATTATATTGTGTAAATATCTAAAAAGGACAAGGGCATTAGAGTCTTTCAATAAAATTTGTAAGTAAAAACACCATAGGGAGGCCGTAAAATATATTTTAAAAATTATAAGGGGGTAAGTTGATAAATATTTTTATCACAGGGGGTGGAGTGATAATAAGGTCGATTACGGGGGGTTGGGTGTAATTTACCCATTTTTCAAATATAGATTGATATTGTTGGATTTGTTTTCTTATATTTTGGGATTAGTTTCCTCAAGGGCCTTTAAAAGGACATTCTACACGGGCAAGACAGTTAACTCATTATTTAGGGAAGGTTTTTTGGATTTTCACTAAATCTTGATTCAAGCAGCTTGCAAGCTATGTGTACAAATATTGAGGTGGAATTAAATCAAACAATAAGGGGGTATTTGTAATTTATGGGAGAGCACTGGGATTTTTGTAATTAGGACAAACCTCACATATCACGCAGAGACAAAGTCACATGCGCTAGTAAGCGCAACCCCCACCCCCAATTTTGAGAGAATTATTGTTTTACCACATAAACTTTTGAAATCTATATCCGCACCCCCCTCCCCCGCAAAAATTCTAGCTTCGTCCCTGATACAACGTGTCATTTATAATTCTACGTCGTGAATATTTTAAGTTCAATGAAATTAGACCTATACTAGAATTTTCCAAATTAAAGTTGCATACAAAATGTTAGGCTAATATTATACGTATCTTATCTATTTTGTATCTAGTCTAAAATATCTCCTATTTCCTTATATGTAGTTAGGTTATATCTTTATATATCATTTGTATTTTTATATATACTTGGTATAATGAGAATCATCTTCAAGGAGAATTACACAATCCTACACAAAATACTAGCTAACATATTATCAACTTAAACCATATCCATAGTATGGAGAAATTAAAATAATTCAGAGTGTTTCTTTCGGTTTTACATAGTACACATATAAAGTCTCTCTTGTCAAGAAAAAAAAAAGATATAAAGTTTCTCTAATTTTAATTAAGACCAAAATCTGATAAATACAACTAACTTAAAGTAAAGAATTACGTACTATAATTAAATCAGAAAGGTGTGAGATGACAAGTGAAAACGACGAACAGGCGTCATTTTCGTTGACCCTCGGCTAGATTATTTCTGGTAATTCATAATTGCTAATTAATTAATCAAGATTAATTTTCCAATTAGTCAACAATTATGATACGATGATTACAAAGAAATTAAGTACAATCTTACACGCAAACTCTCTTTTCATGGGATCTAGAATGCGACTTTGTTTTCTTCATCTATATTAAATTTCTTTTCATACTTGAAATATAGTCAGCAACACATAGACACACTCAGACACACGCAAAGTGTTTGTATATACATTTTTATTTGATTTAATTTATATTGCCATGTTTAGGTTATGTTGGAGATATTTGTTGACAAATTTCCATGCATGGACCCTCAAGCTTGACCAGAAAAGAAATACTTATTGTTGATGAAATTCTTGAATTAAGTCATGTAACATGTTCTCTTGTTACTTTTGGCAACATTTGATTAGGAATAAGGTAATTAGACTTGAGATTGTTAAATTCAATCCGATCAAGAAACCATTTATTAAAAGAGAGAGAGAGATAAACGGCCGATTACATCAAATAAAGTACTAATCAAGTACGATTTACTGGACACCAAGTACAAACTAATGTAGAAGTTTGTAATTTCCCTTGAGGATGATTCTCATTATACCAACATACAATGAAATAGAAGATATTCTAGATTAGATATAAAATAGATAAGATACATATAATATTAGTCTAACATGCCCCCGCAGCCGAAGCTGGAGGTTCCCGAATGCTGAAACTGGACCTGAAATATGTAAATAAAGGTGAAGGAAGACCCTTCATAAAAACATCTGCAAATTAATAGTGAGATGGGACGTGCAACACACGTAACTCTCCGAAGGCAACTTTTTCACGTATGAAATGTAAATCTAATTCAACACGTTTAGTGTGTTGGTGCTGAACAGGGTTAGAAGACAAATAAACAGAACTAATGTTATCACAATAAACAATAGTGTTTTGAGAAGAGGAGTATGTAACTTGAGAAGAAGATTGCATAGCCAACAAGTTTCAGCCATGGCGTTTGCTATAGCACGATATTCGGCTTCAGCACTAGAGCAAGACACTGTAGGCTGCCTTTTGGAAGACCAAGAGATGAGATTTGAACCTGAGAAAACACAATAACCAGACGTGGAACAACGAGTGTCGGGGCAACCAACCCAATCAACATCCAAGTAAGCCGAAAGATTATCAGTGGAGGAAGAATGAAGATGTAAACTTTGAGAAATAGTGCCTTTTATATAGCGAAGAATGCGTTTAAGGGCATGAAGATGAGACTCTCGGGGGCCATGCATAAAAAGACAAATTTGTTGAACGGCGTAAAAGATGTCAGGACGAGTGAACATAAGGTACTAAAGAGATCCCGCTAAACTACAATACATAGAGGGATCAGAGATTGGTGGACTAGAGAGCCCAGAGAGTTTAGAGTTTGTATCGACAGGGGTGAGACAGGGATTCCAGTTTTGTGATAAGAAAAGACTAGATGAGGAGCGACAAACCGAAATGCCAAGAAAGAAATACAAAGGGCCAAGATCAATCATGGCAAATTTAGCTGAGAGAAGACGCGTAATATGTTCAAGAAGAGAAGAAGACGATACGGTAAGAAGAATATCATCGACGTAAAGGAGGAGAAAAGCGGTGTTACCACCATTTCGATAAATGAACAAAGAAGTGTCAACTTTACTACACAAGAAACCGATTGAAGATAGGAAGGTGACAAAGCGGTGATGCCAAGCTCGAAGAGCCTGTTTGAGACCATATAAGGCTTTCTTGAAGAGGCAAACATGATCAGGAAGAGAAGAGTTAATAAACCCAGGGGTTGTTTCATATACACAGTTTCGTTTAAGTGACCATGGAGAAAAGCGTTTTTGACGTCGAGTTGATAGATAGGCCAGGATCGAGAGAGAGAGAGAGAAAGACTAAGAACCATGCTGATAGTGGCAGGTTTAACTACAGGACTAAAAGTATCCTTATAATCAAGGTCGGGTTGTTGAGAATATCCTTGGGCAACAAGGCGCGCTTTATAGCATTCGAGAGAACCATCCGCATGAAATTTATGACGAAAAATCCATTTTGAGCCGACAATATTAGTATTAGGAGGGCAAGGTACAAGAGACCAAGTATCATAGGTAGATAGAGCCGAAAGTTCGGCTTCCATGGCTGATTTCCAATTAACATCTTTAATTGCTTGAGCAGTTGTACGAGGGAGAGGAGAAAGAGAGGGAACGGAAGCATTGAGATTAAGAAGTTGCTTTAGTTTAGAAATGCGGGACTTTTGGCGAGTGACCATCGGATGAAACAATACAGATGTAAGGAGGGCAGTCGTGCATGGTTCGGGAGGGGAGTCATCGAAGGTAGAAGAGAGTGACGAACGGTAAGAGACGGATCATCGGGAGGCATTAGAAAATCATAAAATGCCAGGGTGAGGGTAGATTGAGAAGAGAAAGGGAATATGGATTCGTCAAAAAATACAAGACGAGAAATAATATACGGTTGGAAGAAAGATCAAGACATCGAAAACCGTGATGGTTTGATGGATACTCACAAAAGACACAGGTGGAGGATCGAGGGGCAAGCTTATTAGGTGCAATAGAGGAGAGATTAGGATAACATAGACAACCAAACACCTTGAGATGATTATATGTGGGGAGCGGTTTGAAAAAGAGACTCAAAAGGTGTTCGAAATGAAAGAGTTTTGGTGGGAAGAAGATTTAAAATATGAACCGCCATGTGTAGGGATTCGACCCAAAAGATAGGTAGAAGATTGGCTTGAAAAACTAATGCGCGAAGAATGTTGTTTGTTGTTTGTATTATACGCTCGGCTTTGCCGTTTTGTTGCGAGGTATGTGGACAAGAAAATTGAAAAACAAGACCATGTTTATTAAATAAATCATGAAAAGGTTTTTGATCAAATTTACGACCATTATCACATTGAAATTGTTGGATATCTGTTTTGAATTGATTTTAATGTAGTTACGAAAATTAAGAAAGACATTAAAAGTTTTAGATTTTTGACGCAAAAGAAAAACCCAAAGACAGTGAGAGAAATCATCCAAAAATGAAACATAATATCGATAACCACTACGACTAGCAATCGGAGATGTCCACAAATCCAAATGTATAATTTGAAAAAGAGAAACAGAATGAGAATTAGATGAAGAAAAAGGAAGTATATGGTGCTTGCCTAATTGACAAGCATGACACAAATTGTTTGAAAATTTATTACAAGAAATAAAACACTTAGAATTTAAAATGGAAAGGGCAGCAACTCCTGGATGACCGAGGCGGCAGTGCCAAGTAGTGTCATCGACGGTGATGGAAGTGAAGGTGGTGGCGAGAGGAAAAGGACCGAAGGAAGACGTGAAAGGATAGAGGTCCCCTGAGCTATCACTGTAGAGTAGAAGAGTTCCAGTCTGCATATCCTTCACAAAGAAACCAAGGGGGTCAAATTCAACGGAACAGGAATTTTGTTTTGTAAATTGTCTAACGGAAATAAGATTTTTTATAAGTTAGGGACTAACAAGAATATTATTTAAAAAAAGGTTTAGAATTAGTGGACAAGATAGACGAACCCAAAAAATTAACAGGAAGACATGCACTATTGCCTACCATAATTGATTTAGAGTTGCATTTCGTAAATGAATTTAAAATACCTGGGGAGGAGGACATGTGTGCAGTAGCCCCAGTGTCCATATACCAGTTTGTATCCGGTTGTTGAATATTCATTGATTGAAAAGGTTGAGAGATATCAGTTGGCTCTTGATCGGATGAAGGAGCTGTTGGAGCTGTGTTGTAGGCGGGAGTTGTGGGCAAGGAGTTGGTGGAGTGTCCAACTGGAGCAGTGTTGTGGGCTGGAGTTGTGGACAAGGAGTTGGTGGAGTGGCCTGCTGGAGCGAAGTGTAGAGGAGCAGGTGGATAATGGACTGGGCCTTTGTGTAAGGCCCAGTTGAGAGGATATTGCTGGGCAGAGTTATGAAGAGCCCACGTGGGCCCCTGCTAATTTGGGCTTGATTGGAAAGAAGCCCAGCTGGATGGTGAGATGGGAGCTGAAGTCTGTTGGGCCGCCAAAAAAGCACTTGGGGCATGAGGCCGAGTCCACTGGGCGTGTAAAGCAAATTAGCTGGAATCCTTTAGACCGAAAACACACCAAATGGAGTAGATATTTGGTAAACAACATTAGGGGCAACCCCTAAAATACCCGAAGAACCATTACCGCGATTACATTTTCCATGATTGAACCGGCGACCACGACCACGTCCTCGACCACTATTACCCTTATAGGAAAATTGATTTGGGGAATGGGAGAAATTACTTGTATGAGAGGAATTATTTTCATAAAGGGCTGGGTTGGAATCAATCGAATGGGGAGGATTATTTTTGAGATATATTTCCCTCTAATTGGAGCAGAGATCGAACATTAGCAAAAGAGGGTAAGGGTTTTGTATGAGTGATGACAATGGCAACACTTTTGAAGGAGTCGGGTAACCCGGATAAAGTTTGAAATACAAGTTTCAGAAGTAGGGTTTTCCACTTCGCTTAAATTGTCAGAAAGTTCTTTTAATTTACGATAATAATCATGGATTGATAAAGAACCCTTTTTAAGAGTGCGAAATTGGTCTTCTAATTGAATCGATCGAGCCACTTTATTATTTTGGAAAACAAAATTCGATGTAAAGCCATATATCACGAGTTGTGTTGCCCTTCTTAACAACGGTGGAAACAAGATCGGGGAAAGGGAGGAAAATAGCCAAGAACGAACTTTAGCATCTAACCTAATCCAAGTAGAATCAAGAATAATTTCAGGGGTTGGATTTTTGAGAACATAACCGTCGACCATATGACCAATACAAGTGGCGAGAAACATCTCTCTCCATTGATTATAATGAGACTCACTAGGGCTTAATTGAAAAGGCATAAGGTGTGTGACGTTGGATAGGGAATATGCAGGATGATGAACCGGTTGAGCCATAATAATAATAAAAAAGAAAACTTACGAGAGAAGGAGAGAAAAGACAAGGATGAGCAGTAATAGTGAATCAGTTGGCGAGGAAGGTTGAACAACGACGAACGAAAGCACCACGCAACGGAGCACCGGAGAATGAGGAAAAGTAGGCTGCTCGGAGATTATGAATGAGGGGCACGGTAGAAGGCTGTTTGAAGTAGAAAATGAACGTCGAGGGAAAACGACTAAAGGGAGGATAAAGATATTTGGGTGACTGATACCATGTAGGAGTGTGTAATTCCCCTTGAGTATGATTCTCATTATACCAAGTATATATAAAGATACAAAAGATATGAAAAGATATAACCTAACTACATACAATGAAATAGGAGATATTCTAGACTAGATATAAAATAGATAAGATACGTATAATATTAGTCTAACAACTAACTCTGAAATGTTCATTGACCCTGAGCTAAGTGTTAGATAATATAATATTTTTCCTTATCTTTCTAATATTTATATTAATTTAGGTTTTTTGTATTTATCTTTTACTTGTTTATAGTTAGGGTTTCTTGTTTACCAAGTATATGTATCTCTATAAATATATTACTCAGTAATATAAGTTCTCTACGGGGTTTTCTCTAATCTAACATGGTATCAGAGTCATGGTCTCTTCACTCTCCGCACTGAAACTGACCCGCGGCACAATGCCCATTTGCTTCGAGCGCGGGAAGGTCTATCTCTCGCTTCCCCCGCCATCCTCAAGTTGTCGTCCCCGTCCTGCGCCTCTTATCTCTTTTAATTTTCTTTTATCTAATTTTTTCTTTCTTTATTTTTTCTATGGTCGTTGTGCCGCCAGCTTCTTCTCCCTTATCTTTTTTTCTCTTCTTTTTGTTTTCTTACGATCGCCACCGCCTTCTCTCTTTGTCTGCGGGCCGTCGCGCTTAGCAACCGCTTTTAGTTTGTTAGTTGCCACCGCTCACCCTTGAAAAATGAGGACTTGAAGCCGCCACCTTTTTATTTTATGCTGTCGCCTTTTCTCTTTGGTCGCGGGTAGCCGCTCTTAGTTCTCGCCACCTTTAGTTTTGTTAGTTGTCGCCGCCTTTAGTTTTGTTAGTTGCCGCTGCTCACCCTTGGAAAATGAGGACTTGGAGCCGTCGCCGCCACCTTATGTCTTTATCGCCGTCTTCTTCTAAAATTCTCTATGATCGGATTTCTTTTTGGTCCAGTTTCAAAGTTCAAGACTCTCACGTTTCGACTGCGGGGGAGTGTTAGATAATATAATATATTTCCATACCTTTCTAATATTTATGTTAATTTAGATTTTTTTGTATTTATCTTTTCCTTGTTTATAGTTAGGGTTTCTTGTTTACCAAATATATGTAACTCTATAAATATATTACTCAGTAATACAAGTTCTCTACGGGTTTTCTCTAATCTAACACTAAGATCATTCCAGGTAATTACTAATTAATTGAAGTTATTTGCGTAAGTCAACCTTTTGATTATTGTATGATTAAGAGAAATAAAAGAAAAAAATGAAATCTAAAGTTCAATTTTCCATACAAACTGTCTTTTGGAAAAATTGACCTTTGTTTTCATCATGTATATTTCTTCATGCAAGCATTAGCCGGCAACACATAAACACACAAATATACACACAAAGTGTTGGGCTCTACATTTTTTTATTTATAAACCAAAAATATTTGACAACATAGTACAAGGAAATTTCAGAATTAAATGCACAAGAACACGTTACATGTAATACTAACATTAAAAGCATCTATAAGCAAGAACCCACACATGCACACACCAACACAATCCAACATTTTGTCTAGAACATCAACATTTCTTCCTTGAAATCACTTAGAATTAGCAGCAAAATTACACGTAAAAATATGAAGGGTTTAGACAAAAATCAAACTCTATAAATACCACCCTCCATTCTAATTTAGAGACACCACAAAACTCAAACAGAAGAAAAAGAAGTATACGAGAGAGAAAGATCATATATACAAACTATATATATAAATATACTGCTACTTTATACAAACTATATATATATATATGGATTCCAGCAGGGGAGAGAACAACAATTATGGAAGTCAATCTGATAAGAAGGGAAGTGTTGTTCCCAAAGACAGGAAGCATGTTTCCACAATGGTGGGAGAGAAGATTGTTGAAGTTGGAGAAAAAGCTGTTAAGTCTGCTGTTAAGGCTGTCAAGAATCACAACAAGAAGGGGCAAGTATCTCCTCATGATTAGTTTGTTTTAGTTAGTACTTCATATTTATCGTTGCATTTATATATAGCAATATTTCCACTATTATTATGTTGTTTGTGATTTTACTTTACCTGTACTTAGTATTGTGTAATAGATTACTGGCTTGATGATGTGAGTAAGATAGAAATATACAGTAGTATTTGTATGTGAGTAATATTTGTTATTATTTGTATTGTTCAATTAAATGAATTTATGTGTTTCTAATAGATTTTATTTCTTGGTCTCAATTTCATTCACATATATACTTTTGCATATTATAATTCACATAGCTGCAGAGTGAAATAGGTGGATCCAAAAGATCAATCAAAAATCAGAAAATAGCAAAAGAGTTTTCTTGACACTACAAAATCTCATTCTATTGAAATGATATGCGAAATGGAGCTAGGAGAAGAGAACGTAAACAAAATAATAATTAAAATATAGAAAAGGAAAAGAAAAATGAATAATTAGAACAGAAAAGGGATCAAAAGAAGTCTCAAAATTTCTATGCTTTCTGAACTATGTAAGTGTCGACAAGGTTGGCTTACACGTATCTCAGACAAAACAAATTCTTCAGTCACTTATTTCGCCATTCTCTTCGTCATCACTAATATCACTATAGGCTTGAGGCGCTTCGCCATCTTCAACACTTTCTACTTCCATGGAATCTTCAGAACCCCCGTCATCACTTTCATCATCGTCCTCATAAATAACTGGTGCTACCATATTATTCTCCTCTTCTCCATCATCAACAGTCTGCACAGAAAAACAACTGTCCTGATTAAAACTTCCTTTCATTAATCAGTACAGAAAATACTAATAATTCAGCAATGTGTTCTGACCTCTGCATAAAGCAAGTCCAAACAACTTGATAGTTGAAGAGCTTGGTTGAAAGTTGAGACTCTAGATTCAACAAGCTGCACAGAAGTTATCAATTGCCATTAAATCATACACTGAAAAATGAAACTATTTTCAATCACTATAATAAAAACATATAATTTTCTCTTAAATCCTTCTCTAACCTGATATAAAGAGTTTAGGGCAGCCAAAGAAGATTCTTGTGACATTATACTGCTTGAATGCTGAAGAAGTAAACTTCTGAGCCATGGAAGAGCACAAGCCAGAACAGCACCCCTGTTGAATAAATACACAACCGGGAAACATTGAAAAATTAACGAGACAGGATTTCAACCAGGTTAAAATTATATAAGATTTCTAGTAGATTCAAATCAAATACAAATTTGTTCCAATGATGATAATAGTTATTATGCTAAAACTTTAGAAGCCTCGAGTTTTAACCACTCAGCCACAACACAACTTTTTGGAGAAATAGAAACGTTTTCAAGCCTAAATCCCTCAAATTTTGTAACAAATTACATCCCATACCAAGTAACAAATGTTGGGCATTCAAAACCAAATCCTGCCAGAATTGAAATTTAACAAAAATCTACAAGATCTTTAGCTGAACGGCATTCAACGAGGAGAAAACATTAGACGAAAAACTATTTGGACCATTATGGCAGATTTCTCAACGGGTTAGCCTTTTCAAATTATACATATACTAATATCTAATCAACTCATTCTCAGGTTACCAACTGACGCAGATAACATAACTGCCTCTGTTTGTCGTACCTCAATTGGGTTATTGATACAAGAGACTGTAAAAACTTGAGAACGTCAGATGGATTCAACAATGATAGTGAATTTGTAATCACCTGCAGCATAATGATGAACCATCTTATTTAGTATCAAACAAGTTGCTCCTTAAACAAAACGTTCTACACAAATCCATTTGGGAAAAAAGACTAACAAAAGGAAAGTGCCATTAGTAGTACCTTCTCATCTTGTCTGTATAAGCAATCTATAAGAAGTGCTCGATCATCAGCCCGGAGTGCTTGCTTAAGTAAGATATTAACTGAGTCCGCACTAGGTGGCTTTGCAAGAGAGTCTACGTTATCATGGTCAATAACTTCATCTTTCCCTGCCAAGTTCAGGCTCGCGAGTTTTTCTCCCATGGTCGGTTCACTCAAATCTTCCATCACATCAACTCCATCTTTATCTCCAAGACCTAAAAGACGCAAGAAATTAGATTGTTCTTTCAAAGCTAAAAATATCGTTCCCTACTAGAATCGTTTCATTCTGTACCAACAAACACAACAATGCAAGGTCAAATATGAAAAGAACTCTTTATTGTTACTCATTCAAAAATTAAAAACATCACACTAAGGGTATCTCGAAAAACAGAGACTGGATTATTAAAAATTTATGAAGGATGGTCAGGAGTCCTATACAGAACAAGCAAATTCTTCTTCAACACTGTATTCCAGTCAAAATAATAACATTCTTACTCAAGAATCAAAGAATCAAAATACAACAACAGATTAATAAGATGAAAATCCACCTAATATAAGAATAGCTGTCCACATACTATGGAAAAATCTATGCTAGACCGAGTCCTATGGTCCTAGTGTCTATCTCTCTCACCCAATAAAATGTATTATGTGTGGTCCCCACACACTTGCGTGAAACATATAGACAGAATACACGCTCGGATCGTAGATTGAGCTAAAAGCAGTACACTAGCAAGCGCCTCTCATCGACCAAACATTAAATACATAGTAAAACACAAGAACCTCTCTTTCAAACTCACACGATTCAACAATTGCAAAGAAGCTCCTCATTTATTTTCCATGTAAATGTTTTCCAACAAATAACAATACTAGGAACTAAAATTAAAATGCTTCACTATGTCTAATAATTCGAAAATTTTCGGGCATAATCTTACAATAAGCAGAAAATTCAACTTGAAACTTACTCTTATGAGACAAAACCTCAGTGGATAAACCTAAATCGCTCTCTGTAGCTTTCCTTTTCGAAGACTTGTTCTTCTTCCCCATAATTTCTGCAATCAATCAAGAAACAATTAAATTTGAAATCGCCGAAATGAGTTCCCCTAAAGTGGTACAGAGATAAGGAAAAGGGAGGAACCGTCGGGAAAGCGCTAAGCTGCGGCGGCGGAGGGGCGGCAGTTCCTGCGACGGCGTCGTTAAGCCAAACAAAGCCCTACTCTCACTTGATTAGGGGAGAAAAGAAAACCCTAGTCTGTGTGTTGTGCGTGCAAGAAGAAAGAGAGACAGGGATTGACTGGGTAAGGGTGAAAGTCAAACCCTCGCTTCCCTACTTTCTTGAGTTATAATTATTTTTTACTTTTACTAGTTAAAATTACTGTAAGTTGAAATACATATTATACACGTATACTACACATATATATTTATAATTGAAAATTATTTCGTTTCTCGAATGTATTCGGTAGATAATTAATAATACTTGTACTTTTGAGTTAAAATATTTAGCGCACTAACTCGTACTTTTGGTCTATTCATACATGAAAGTAAAAATAAAAATCAAATCCAGGAGTATCTTGAATGTGTGGATTGAATTTGATTGGATATTTAGATGATAATAATAATACTAATGGCCGCCCCCCCCCAGCGGTGCCGTGTCAAACTTTTGTAACACATAAAATGATGTCATGCTATGACACTCAATACGACGCAAATATATGGGTATTTTTTTGGAGAATTCTATGAAAAATTGAGGCCAATTATTCAAATGTATATTTGTGTTTATCTTTTTTACACATATATGTGAAAACTGCACATAATATACTTTATTACGTGAGCTCGATAAACAGTAAGACCATTGTACATAAAAAATTTTCCCGTATTATTTAGTGTTCAAAGATTATTTTATCTTCTATCAAAATTAATATCACAGTCATTTAGTATTAATTGCTAATGATCCACTTTTTCCTTGTTCCTTACAATATATGACCTAGCTACGTACTTGTACTCTTATAGTACCTAATTAGTAATTAAAGGTTAAACACTCCACAATCACAATAATATTATAGTAATCCCATATATAATAAAGGGATAATTACACTCACAAAACCCCCCCCCCCCCTTTACGAGGGGTAATTGCACAAACCTTTCTTCACTAATTGATAACTACAAACACATACTCTCATGTTAAAAATTTCTTATAATTGCACCGCTTGTGTGTGATAATTCTTACAATTGCACTCCTGTAAACCTTACAAATAGACCATCTGAGGGGATGTGTTTGTAAATATCAATTAGTCAGAGAAAGTTGATGTAATTATCCCAATATTGAGGGGGTGTGAGTGTAATTATTCCTATAATAAAATAGGTACACAAAACAGATTTCTAGATTTCACTTCCTTACTAATTAAGTTGATTGGTGTTTGGGCTTCTAGTATGTCCACGTGACGACATGTGATTGCATATTTTATTTGGATTATGCATCTCATAGCGAAAATCCTATATAAATCATTGGTCGAGCCGTCTTCATTTAGAACTCAAGAAGTTGGAAAATGAGTGGAAGTAATAATGGATATACAACACGAGGAGGGGCCAATCAAGAAAACAACACCGCCGCCACAACCTCCGTCGGCGTCGGCAGGCAAGTTGGCCGCCTGGAGGCCGCCAGGACCATGCTGCCACCGAAGAGAGGGGGTGTGATCAAAAAAATTATGAGCGATTTAACCGGAGCTCCTGCTGCTAACTCTCAGGCACGCTAGCTGATAATTAAGGTTGAATGATTTTCTTATGTCAGGCACCAATAATTTCCGTGCGGGATATCTTGTAAATATTTGTTGTTATGGTCAATTTATTAAATCGTGTACGTTTATATCGATCTACTGACTCCTCATCCCTTGTATCTACCAAGAGTTTCTCTATGATTCTCGCTTCAGAATTCGCGCATTCTGCTAGTATGTAGGGTTTCGTTGCCGCCGCTCTAACGGACCGGGCCAATGTAGGCCAGAAGCTAAGTCCTTTGGTGGTAATTTCCTGAGTTCAAGATCTTCAAGCAGGGAGTCTGTACTCATAATCTATCCAACTCTTTACTTTAACCATTTATTATGTTATTATTATATCGTTGCACGTTTTATCCTTCACTTGTAAATATTTCATCTTATATTTCACCCCACTTGTAAATATCACGCATGCGTGTAACGATTTTCTAAGATTTAATTACTCTTGGTGCCGATTGAGTTGATGATTGATCTTTGGTTTTGTTGGTTCAAGGATTTTTAGTCTTTATGTTATTAATCTGAGTTCTAGTTTTCCTTTATCAAAGGAAAAAAAAAAAGTTTCAATTATTTTTCAAGCGATTTATGTTCCGTGCATCTATCCATCTAGCACGCGTGACGAGACCCAACATTATTGTGTCTTCATGTAGTCTTGATTTTTTATTCTTTTGATCCATTTGATTGGACGTTATTTACGCCCCACTTTTAATTCATATATCTCTATTAATTATTGATGAAAATAAAATAAGATGGGCCATGTATATAAACGCAATGGATGATGACACTTTACCTAATGTACTCTGAATTATATTGCATGTAGTTATTTACATTGGATGATAACAATTCAAACCCATTCTAAGAGTATGTATATACATTGGATAAAATGATATAATTGGGATTGGGAGTAGACACGGTAATATGTAGTCGGGTCCGATCGCCAGGGTAAATTGGAATTTTCAGTCCTTATGTTATTTGTTTGAGTTATAATTTTTCCTTCATCAAAGAAAAAGAAGTTTCAATTAATGTTTAAGCGATTTGTTTCGTACATCCATCCAGCATGCGCGACCAGAGATCCACCATTATTGTGTCCTCATGTAGTCATGGTATATTGTTCTGTTGCCCCATTTGATTGGGACGTCATTTGTCCTATCAATTTTGATACCCAAAAAACACGTTTTACGGTGCTAATGACCAAAATACCCTTCATTAATAAGTGAATTACATAACAGTCCAAGGATCTACGCGTTTTTAATATGAACCGGGTTAGATCCGAATCCGATTCAACGACCTGGATGACTTTGGTCAATTAGGAAAGTGATAAGTGTCGAAGCCCAGCTATCGCTTCATGAATAGTAACCGACTCTACTATAAATAGCCCTTATTGTTTATTTAGAAGGGGACAACATTTATTTCTCACACAAAACTCTCTCGTTTTACTTCGTATCCAGGATTGTTATTAGTCTTACATACCCTCGTGTTCTACGAAGTAAATACGAGTATGTCCAAATCTTATTTTGAATTACGTATATACTTGATCCTATCCAATTAGGTATGTAGGCAGCTTGACTTAGTCAAGTCTAGTATATAATTTCATTTGACAGGTTTTGTTTCGACCCATTTGGGTCATAGATGGGCCATGTATATAAATGCAACTTTTCATCATCGTCTGTATATGTCTTCAGAATTCTTTATCATCTAGTTATTAATACCTAGTAAAATTCCAAATGCTTTGGTTTTGTGTTTACTGTACAGCAGATTTTTTTGTGAAGTTGTTTTGATGGGTAGTGATCAGTTTCCTTGGGCCCTTTTGTAAGTTATGATTTATCTGGAAAATTCTTGTATGAATCGGGTCTTGGGCCCCACTTGTAAACTTTGTGGTTGTGAATAAAACACCTCACTTATTTTTCAATTCAAAATTATATATTAAGTAATGTGTATTATTCACATCCACGATGTGCATATGTAAGACCCAAGACACGATATATACAAGTGTTTTCCGTTTTCTCCCCAAAGTTTTGCTTCTATCCAGTTTTTAGCTTTGGTTCGTTGATAGTTTTCTTGTATATGTGGGGGTTCCATTGATCCCTCTTGGGTTGCAAGTTTTTGGTCCCTAAAGTTTATATACAGGTAGGTGGCTCTTCGGCTCAACAACCCCCCACCCCCGGGTAGTTTTTGGAAAAAAAAAATCCTAATTAAATTCCAATTTACCCCGGATTTCAGCCACACTGTACCCAATGTACTCTTAATTATATTGTATTTAGTTATTTACATTGGATCGTAACAATTCGATTACATTTTAAGAGTAATACATTGGGCAGATTAATGATATTATTGGGAGTAGACGCGGTAAATTGTAGTCGGGTCCGATCACGAGGGTGAATTACAAATTTAGAATTTGACCCTATCACTATCTCTTTTCAAGGGCAAAAGAATTATGTCGTTCAGTCCATTTGAGGAATATCACTTTTTGGCCTTCTTTTGTAAGCATTTATGTTTTGAATTGTGAATTGTTAATGGTGCCAATAATTAATAGGGTAAAAGCATTATCGATCCCAACTTACATCGATCGGAGCACTTTGATACATAATTTATTAATTTTTATATCCGAATATCCAATTTTTGTAAATTTTGACAAGTAAGTCCATCGAGATAATATCTTAACTTAGATTGTGCACCCGACTACTTATATATTGCATGATATATGTGCACTTTGCACCCTATCTTATGACATTTTGTGCACTCAACTACCTATACATTGAATGATATGTGCACTTTGGTACACAATCTAAGTCATGTCTAAGACACGTGGCATACATTTCGGAAGGAATATACCAAATTATTTCTCCGATAGACTTACTTATCACAAATTACAAAAATTGGGTACTTAGGTGTAAGAGTTAATAGATTATGTACTAAAGTGACCGACGTAGGTTGGGTTCCAACATCATTTACCTTAATTAATATGTACTTAGATAATCATATTTGACTAGAGAACGGCAAAAGTGAATTTATATGTTCATGTTTTTAGATCTAATTGAAAAATTAAGAAACTATAATACATATTACCAACTTTTAATTATTAATTCGAGGTACTTCAACCTCCCATAGCTTTAAAAAGTTTATAATATTTTTTTGGTAAAGATGAAAGTTTATAATATAGTGGGGAAGTACTTAAGATTTGACATTTTCTTCCCTTTATGTACTCTTAAGTCATGGTGCCCATAACTTTAAATTTTGAAACCATTTTAGAGACAAACATTGCTATCAAAATCATTCAAGATATACGATAACAATATTAAAATATGAAAAACTCCAACTCTTATATAACTATAATCAGAATTACCAAAATAAATAAATTATATAACTATAATCAGATTCCAATATTTAACGCGGTTGCTCAAGTTAAACAAATTCATACACTCATGCCGTCGTGGGACCATATATTATTACATGTCAATAAATTTCCACTGATTAAGCGTAAATGCAACAATACCTTATGTCAATTTCAAAGAAACGAAACATAAGAAACAAGAATCAAATCCAAGAATGACTCTTAGGATCTCGTAGGTCCAAGTTTCATAAATCATAGTTATTCGAACGAGGCGGTGATATGTACAACCTGTCACATGAATAATTATGATTATTGTATAATTCAAAGTACAAAACTCATTTAAATGACCAAAATTTATATTATTATAACTGAAAATGAACGAATGTGAAGTGGCTGGCAGTTTTGATGTGACACCAATTATCTCTGAAATTTTAAAATTGTAAAATATTATTTTTTTCTATTTTTTCTTCTTTTTGCTCATGTTGTTCTCATCTTTCTCTCCTCTCCCATCAACTTTTTTTTTTATCTCTCCAACTAATTTCTAATCACTTAGAAATTCCTATATATCATATAAAATTATAACATAGATATTATACTTACAATAATTAGTATATAAAAAATTTAATATAATTTGTTAATTAATTAAGCACACGCGTCAAGTGTACCGAATCGGCTAGTCAGAATTATCATCAGGCTTCATTAGCACTCGAAAGTGAAAAACCATCATTTGCCCCATATAACCGTTACCCCCAACGGGTTAATAACCCGGCAAAAAAATTTCAAAATCTGAAAAAGAGCACACAATAAAGTAAAAGCAACACACAACCTTTTTTCCTTTGCCTTTTAACAATTTCCATTTGTTGTTACATATATCTTAGTATATAACAATTAAAGACTTTGTCAAGCTGAACTTTCAAACATTTTGTTTGTCTATCTTCTCGTTCTGTCTCAAACAATCACAAAATCAAAATCAAAATCAAAATCAAAATCAAATGGGCTCTTGCATTAGCAAATGCAAACCAAAGAAAAAATTGAAGGAAGATTATAGTAGCAACAGCCATGTCCATGATAAGCTTGTTATATCACAAGATCCCATCATTTCTTCAATTCCTCCTGAAATGACAACAATGCCCCTACAAAAGCCTCTTTCACCAGCTCCATCTTATTCTTCTTCTGCAGCTTCTTTCTCTTCATTTTCTTGTTCCACTAAGAGTAAATTTAGCATTACACCCTCATCTATATCGTCTTCGTCTTCGTCTTCCTCATCATCGTGTTCATCTTCTACGATGAACACGAAAGACCGGTCTTTTTCCAACGAGTTCTTAAGGTCTTGTGTGAAGGATAATCCACATGTCATTAGCTCAAAACCAACGATCAACGAAAAAAACATCGAAAAAACAGTTATAAATTCAAATAAAATCCATCCACAAATTCATCATCCATCATCACTAGTTTCTTCACCGAAACTGAAGCAATCTATTCAACATAAGACGATGATCACCGTCTCTTCAACGCCTAAGAAACGAGCTCGATCAAATTCACCTACCCCGATAATCAGGCAAAAGAGCTTCAGAAAAGAACAATGCTCTGCAACTTCAATTCCTAACAGAGGCCTCCGATCACCTTCTCCAAGCCGAAGATTCAACACGGAAAATAGTAAAAGTTTTTCATCCAAGGGAAGTAGTCCTAACAATAACCATTGTTCATCTGGCATGAAAAGGGAAAGTTTTCGGGCTAAAACCGCAAGCCCAAACCGTGATATTCCGATCAATCGTAATTTTTCCTTGAGAAAAATGGATACATTTTCTCAACAGGTTAGTCGAAAGATTGAAGGTGTTCATACTGGAGATATTAAATGCAGCCAGGAAATGGATATTGTCATGGAAGACGTTAATAACCCGCTTATTGCTTTGGATTGTTTCATTTTTCTGTAAATTTTTTCTGGTTCTGCATGCATTTTATATATTTGGTGTGATCATTTTTCTGTTTATAATTTTTTTTTTGTAATTAATTTTGTCTTGCTAAAAAAAAATGTTTTTTTCTAATTTTTGGATTTCAAATTTGTAGCATACACACAGAGACAACAACAGATTGTTTCTGTTTAGAACTTTTTTTTTCCCTTTCTTTTTCCTGATTTGGAATGAATATTTATTGTTGGTGTGATAATTTATGGTTTCTACATATAGGGGAACTTAATTAGTTACACGAATGGTTTCTTGGCCAATCCGGATCTTCTATTGTAATAGCCTCGTCTGCATCTCATACAGGGTGTGCATTAAATGTTCTAATTAGGGGTGTTCATGGTTCAGCTTGACGAATATTTAACCAGCCTCAGATTGAATTGTTAAATACGATTTTATTGAAACAAAGTTTGAAATTGCAAATTAAAATTGAGTATACTATTTTGTGGAGTTCGGTGCGATTTGATGATTTATAATTGGTTTTACTTTATAAAACTAAATAAACAAATACAATTAATCATCTTTTCAGTTAAACTACATAACATGGATTATGACCATTCACAACTAAAAACATACTAGGGACATATTTACTAAGATTAAAACTACATGAATCATAAAAAAATAAGAAGAAACATTATTACACAATGTTAGATAAGAGTATCTACATTAGAACGACGAAATATCACATTACATTTCGGTTTGCATTGAGTATAAAAATAATATTTACATATTTTACTATATATGTACATATATCAAATAAACACACGTACTCTAAAACATGTTTTAGTCTACTCATGAAAAGTGAGACTTGAAATTTAAAGGTAAACTAATTGTCAGTGTACTTGTTTATTTCTTTGTGCACTAAAACATGCAATAGAATATCTGTAAAATAATTCTAAACTTATAAAATAATTCAATGATATACAGTGACATTGCTAACCTAAATAATTGAAAGTGGTAAATAGAATGAACATTATAAATAAAATTCATATTTTCCTTCTTTCTTGCCAAAACCTTTTGAATCTCTATTATTTCAAAAAAAAAAAAATGCTAAAGATCCGTACAATATTATCCTCATCATCTAAATGGTACAATCGTACCAATTCAAGAATAAATATTAAATTAAACTGGAAATTAAGTAGTATTACGAGTAAAAATTACTAAAGGCAGACGGTGCAATTCAATCTTTTTAACACCGAATTTAGCATCAAACCGTTCACCAAACGGTGTGATTTTTACATAATTTGTGAACCATAGTTTGGATAAAAAATTGACAAAAATAGTGACGTATGATACGGTTATGATACGGTTCAGACGGGTTTTCAAAATCAATGTCCAACCTTAGTTCTACTTTGAATAGTTTTTCATTTTCTTTTTTACTTTTGTAAATTTGTGCTTTATTTCTTTGTATTAATTAAGTATATGTATTAATAAAAGAGAAAGTCAATACAAATCTTAATCCTCGAAATTGCGAATATCCCAACTCATCATTACAAATGACAAATAACTCATAACACTCACAGATGAAAGAAAAAGATAGTGACTACAGCTAGAAATTGAAAAATTAGAGTGGATGTCTGAATCTTGGATATAGCAAGAACCGCACCAAGAGACTGCTGTGGAACTCAGAGTCATATTCTACCAAATATAGAAATAGAGAGAGAAATATTGTACTAGAAAATCACACTAGATTTAATTCCCAGGAAAGATTGGAGGCGTCACAACGGTCGCGCTTAAAAACCAATCTCCTCGACAGAATTAACTAGACGAATTTAATAGCACAATATAACACTGCAACTATAACTAACAATGGCTACTTGAAGAATAACACAAAATAAAGAACACCAAATATAACGAGGTTCGGCTAATTTAGCCTACGTCCTCGGACCCCACCAAAAATATTTCACTAAGGACCAAAGTGAAAATATTACAAATTATAGAGGAGAGAAAACAAAATGCCTTAAAGACTTGGGCAAATGTTGGGATGATTTACAAAGTGAAGAGGTGGGCTCCTTTTATACAACAAATGAGCCCATCACTTCTAATGTTTTCCTATGTGGGATTCTTTGCTCTTTTTTTGAAAGAGTCATTTTCAACAAATCTCCACCTTGGCGAATTTCAAAATCTTCAATCTTCTCGTCAAACGGGGTCACCAAAACCAATCTTCAAATTTGGACAATGTTGATCAAGTCCAAACAAAATTTGAACTTGATTGCAGTCACAATTTTTGTCAACATATCAGCAAGATTCTCAGTAGTATGAATCTTCTCGATTCTGACTCCACCTTCTTCGAGTATCTCTCTTATGAAATGATACCGAACATCAATGTGCTTCGTCCTTGCATGATAAACTTGGTTCTTTGCTAAATGGATAGCACTTTGACTATCACAATGTATTTTCACATTATTTTGTCCAATCCCCAGTTCACCAAGCAACCCTTGAAGCCAAATTGCTTCATTTACAGCCTCTGAAATTGCCATATACTCTGCTTCCGTAGTAGACAGAGCAATCGTTGACTGTAAGGTAGACTCCCAACTGACTGGTGCTTTAGCAAGAGTAAATACGTAGCCTGTAGTTGATCTACGCTTATCTAAATCACCAGCATAGTCTGAATCGCAATATCCGACTACATACTGACTATGTTCCCGCTCAAATATCAAACCAACATCAGCTGTGTCATGGATGTATCGCAAAATTCATTTCACAGCTTGCCAATGTTCCTTTCCAGGATCATGCATATACCTGCTCACAACCCCCACTGCTTGGGAAATATCAGGCCTCGTACACACCATGGCATACATCAAGCTACCAGCAGCATTTGCATACGGTACTTTTGACATGTATTCCCGTTCTGCATCAGATTTCGGTGACAAAGCGGTGCTAAGCTTAAAATGAGGAGCAAGCGGAGTACTAACTGGTTTTGACTTTTCATCAATGCCAAAACGCCTCAACATCCTACTCAGATATTGTTTCTGAGTCAAACAAAGCCTCCTCAATTTTCTATCTCTGAAAATCTCCGTGCCGAGAATTTTCTTCGCCTCACCTAGATCCTTCATCTCGAACTCCCTTTTCAAATGAGTCTTCAACTTCTCAATTTCTATTAGACTCGGGGAGGCAATCAACATATCATCAACATACAGAAGAAGATATATGAAGGATCCATCTTGTAGCTTGTGCGAATAAACACAATGATCGTATTTGCTTTTTGTGTACCCAATTCCCATCATAAACTTGTCAAATCGCTTGTACCACTGCCTCGGAGATTGCTTCAATCCGTACAACGATTTTTGAAGTTTACAAACCAAATTTTCATTTTCAACAACTTTGAATCCCTCTGGCTGAGTCATATAGATTTCCTCTTCCAAGTCTCCATGTAAAAATGCAGTTTTTACATCCAACTGAACTAGTTCAAAATCCAACTGTGCTACCAAAGCCAACAAAATTCTAATGGAAGAGTGTTTTACAACTGGAGAAAACACCTCATTATAATCAATGCCCTCCTTCTAAGTGTAACCTTTGGCCACCAATCTGGCTTTCTAACGAACATCACCTTGGCTAGGAAATCCATCTTTCTTTGCAAATCCCCATTTGCATCCAATTGCTTTCTTTCCCTTCGGGAGACTGGCCAGTTCCCATGTTTGATTCTTATAAAGGGACTGCATTTCTTCACTCATGGCAATCCTCCACTTATCTTTCTCTGGTCCTTTGACTGCTTCAATAAAAGTGGTAGGAACATTATCAGCGGCAATTGCAGATGCACAAGCCACCATATCATCAAAGCGAGCAGGCTTTCTGATTGTCCTCTTTGGCTTACTAGTTGCAATTGATTCAAGTTGCTGTGGAAGTTCTTGGGGTTGAACTTCCTCTTCTTCAAAATCTCCTTCTACCGTAGGAGAATGATCAAGAGTTTCTTAATCTGCTGGGACAACAAACTTTTCAAACTCCACCTGTTTGGGAGTACCATCCTGCTGTTCTGCATTCACCTTTTCCAACACGGTAGATTCATCAAAGGTGACATCCCTGCTAAAGATTATTTTCTTTGTCTCTGGACACCAAAGGCGATAGCCTTTTATACCAGAGGTGATCCCCATGAACACAGCTTTCTTTGCTCTAGGATCCAACTTTGATTCCTTAACATGATAATATGCAGCGGAACCAAACACATGTAAGGAATCATAATCAGCAGCAGGCTTTCCAAACCATTTTTCAAATGGTGTTTTTCCATCAATAGCAGTAGATGGTAGACGATTAACGAGATGACACGCATATGTCACAGCCTCAGCCCAAAATTCTTTACCCAACCCAACATTAGATAACAAACACCGAGCTTTCTCCAGCAAAGTCCGATTCATGCGTTCTGCCAATCCGTTCTGTTGTGGTGTATGTCTGACAGTGAAGTGTCTGACAATGCCTTCATCCTCACAAAATTTCTGAAATGGACCACTTCTAAATTCTCCACCATTGTCTGTACGGAGACGTTTGACCTTTTTATCAGTATGAGTTTCCACCATCTTTTTCCCTTTGAGGAATACCTCAAACACTTCATCCTTTGTCTTCATCGTATACACCCAAACTCTCCGGGAAAAATCATCAACAAAGGTTACAAAATAGTGCTTCCCTCCCAAAGAACTCGTTTTTGAGGGACCCCATACATCCGAATGAACAGAATCCAAGATACCCTCAGTATTATGGATTGCTGTTCCAAATTTAACCCTTGTTTGTTTCCCACGAACACAATGTTCACAAAACTCCAATTTGGAGTATTTCACTCCTTTCAACAATCATTGATTTATGAGGAGATTCAAGGATTTTCCACCTGCATGTCCCAAGCGCATATGTCATAGCCTAACTGCTTCTGAATTCCGATCATCAACAGTAACTGCTGCTACTGTACCCACAACTGTACCACCCATGTAGTGATACATATTGTTTTTCTTCCGAATTCCCTTCATTACCACGAGTGCACCAGAGATGATCTTCATCACCCCATCCTTAGCTCTTACTTCAAAACCTTTTGATTCTAAAGTTCCAACGGAAATAAGGTTTTTTCTCACTTCTGGTGCATACCGAACACTTTTTAAGGTTATGATTGATCCATCATGATTCTTCAAGCGAATTGAACCAATCCCAAGTGTAGTAAGAGGAGCTTCATTTACTGTGAAGACAACGTCATTTTGTTCTTTAAAATCAAAGAACCAATCCAAATGTGGTGTCATATGATGACTACATGCTGAATCCAGCATCCATACTTCAGAAGCACCGGTGGATGATGTCGCCAATGAGAAGTTCGATTCGGCATCATCACACGCGGTTACATTCGATTCTGCTACGGCCTTAGAATTGCCCTTAGTTGTCAGCTTTGGGCAATCTCTCTTCCAGTGTCCTGTTTCTCGACAATAGGCACACTCGTCTTTGCTTAGTTTATGCCTGAACTTGGATCTCCCTTTCTTTCCTTTGTTTTTGTTTTGTGGACGACCTCTGATGAACAAAAATTCTGCATCTCCGCCTGAACTAACTTGCTTGTCCTTCTTTCTCAGTTCATAACTGTATAGTGCAGCACAAACTTCGCTAAAAGATATAGCAGCCTTCCCGTGAAGTAGAGTTGTTTCAAGAAACTCAAACTCCTCAGGAAGGGATCCCAACAGCATCAGAGCCAAATCCTCGTCTTTAAAAGTCTCATCCAAATTTATCAAATCGGTAACCAGTTGATTAAAACTGGTAATGTGACTATTCATAGTGGAACCCGAAACAAATGTGAAGCGAAAGAGCCGCTTCTTCAAATGGAGCTTATTCTCCTCGACAGAATTAACTAGACGAATTTAATAGCACAATATAACACTACAACTAAAACTAACAATGGCTACTTGAAGAATAACACAAAATAAAGAACACCAAATATAACGAGGTTCGGCTAATTTAGCCTACGTCCTCGGACCCCACCAAAAATATTTCACTAAGGACCAAAGTGAAAATATTACAAATTATAGAGGAGAGAAAACAAAATACCTTAAAGACTTGGGCAAATGTTGGGATGATTTACAAAGTGAAAAGGTGGACTCCTTTTATACAACAAATGAGCCCATCACTTCTAATATTTTCTTATGTGGGATTCTTTGCTCTTTTTTTGAAAGAGCCATTTTCAACAGAGACTACGTTTCGTACTAAAAGCAAATAAATTTAAGAAAATTCATAAACTTATGCTCTATTATATCCGCTACAATTGTTGCCCACATTTAATTTGGTTGAGTTTTACTAGTTACATACACGTGTAATAATATTTATTTTGTAATATTGCCCAAATACAACTTGATTGAACTTTACTAATTACATAATAAATGTAATAATATTTATTTGTGTGATTAATCACTTTACTTGAAATGTATACGATTACAAACAAATGTCTTTCACTTACTTAGAAAATAATTTAAGTACATTTAAACCAGATTCAAACTAAAGTTTCTGATCAGTTACCACGGAGAAGGAAAATCAAGTTTTTGTTTGTTTAGTCAAATAAAAATAACTTTCTACTGAAGAAAACAATTCCAATAGCTATTCTTGTTTTACGGGTCTTTTTAATAAGATAATATAAAAAAATAGAAAAAAGTATTCAAAAAATGGTAATTAAATAATTCCAAAAAGAGTTCAGTTCATTTAACCTTTCCTCTACCGTGTGCTAAAAGAAGTCCCACTAATTTGCAATGGGGCAGTGAATTAGTGATCACCGACCACTTTGAGTCAATAAAATTATAGCTGACGAGCATTTAGATATATTCTTGTATGCATATTCTTAAGAACGAGGAACAAGATCGGACACAAACTTTTCTAGAAGTGGACTAAAGATGACAATTGATTTTATGTCAATTTGTTCTTTAACTTGTGTGAAAATAACAGATAGCAAAATGACTACGATTGGCTAAATCGTATTTTTGTTCCATATGTTTCTCCGATTTCTGATTTAATCCCATTCGTTAGAATTCTCAAAATACATCTCATAACTTCTAAAAAGTCTCACATTTGATCGTGAATCAAAATTCCATCAATTATTTAGTGGAAAAACTCATATACTTCGTTAGTCAACTTTCAAGTTTTTAACATAAATTCTGAAAATTAGACAAAATCACCAAAAAGATATATTTGAAGTTCAATCTAAGTACCTGGCCTCTGTATGGTTCCATGCAAAATACGGATAAGAAAGAAAAAAGAAAAGGAAGCATATGAATCTCCTGGAAAATCACGCTCTATGTATTTCATATGAGTTCCATAGTATCCAATTTTCTTGATACAATAGAAAAGAAGAATATGATGACAAACTAATACATATTAGTTTAAACGTGTCCATCTTTAATAACAATTAACAAAGAAGTTGTTTTGTACCCTATATGTGTGCTGGTGTATGCAACACTACAAGAAATTTAAGTATTGACAATGAAAATATATGACAAGTTTTGAAGTCGAGCTCAGCAGTCTAAACTCACAGTTAATTGGGCAATGGTAGATGTTTCATATTGCCATGCTATCATCAGCCGTGGTACGGTAGAAAAAGAATGATAACTATTTTAAACTCCGACAAACTGTGGTGGAAAAAATGCTAATGTAACACTTTTTTACCATGGCTGAAAACCTATGGTCTTTGTAATGAACGAACATTGACAATCGCTATAAACCACATGCAATGTTTTGGCCATGCTTGCAGATACCATGGCTAAAGTCGAGGCGAAATTGTGATCAATCAATTTTGACCATGCCAAATGGGCCTTTGCACCATGGTTAAGTAACATGGCCAAAAATAAAAAAATTTATAGTGCAAATAGCTCAACTGTTTGTCATTAATATTGTTTGTTTAAGTTCTACTTTCAACATCTCTTTTAAATATTTTTAGTCAATTTACAGGGGTTCTACCTTTTTTATAGCATTACCCAATTTATATATATATATATTGTTATGAAATAATCCCAAATATTATGAAATATATACAAATATTCTAAAGTAGAGAAACTAGAGAATTAAGAAGAGAATTCTTTCTTTGATTTTGGTGTATTTCTCAATACAATGGCAAAGCCTATTTATAGGCACAAAACAAGATCAAATATTGATTACAAAATGAGGTAATGGAATTGTAGGTGAATCCACTAAATGAGATATTGGAGTTGTAGGTGAATCCACTAAATTATGTATTGGAGTTATATGGACATCCACTTAATGAATTATTCATAACACTCCCCCTTGGATGTCTATCACTTAAGAATATGCCTCGTTAAAACCTTATTAGGAAAAACCCTGTGGGATAAAAACCTAGTGAAGGAAAAAGAGTACATAATTCTTTCAATACGCAATCAGATGCTGCCTCATTAAAAACCTTACCAGGAAAACCCAGTGGGAAAAACCTTGGTTAAGGAAAAAAGAGTGCAGCGCGTATTATCTCCCCTTCATGACAATATCAGTCAAGATGTTTAAGTCTACGCACGCCAATATTGTAGACTAGTTTTTCAAATGTTGTTGTAGGAAGTGCCTTGGTGAACAAATCAGCAAGATTATCTTAGGAACGGATTTGTTGAACATTGATATCACCATTCTTCTGAAGATCGTGAGTAAAAAAGAACTTTGGTGAAATATGCATTGTTCTATCTCCTTTAATGTACCCTTCTTTCAATTGTGCGATACATGCGGAATTATCTTCATATAAGATCGTCGGGATCATTTTTCCAGAAGATAAACCACAAGTCCCTCGAATGTGTTGAATCATGGATCTTAACTAAACACATTCTCGACTTGCCTCCTGAATAGCCAAGATTTCTGCATGATTAGATGATGTGGCCGATATGGTTTGTTTTATAGATCGCCATGAAATGGCTGTGCCACCACATGTAAATAAATAGCCTGTTTGTGAACGACCATTATGAGGATCAGACATATATCCATCATCTGCATATCCAACCAATTCGGACTTGGGTACATTTGAATAAAACAAGCCCATATCGATTGTTCCTCTAAGGTAGCGGAGTACCTGTTTAACCCCATTCCAATGCCTTCGTGTAGAAGAAGAACTATATCTTGCTAATAGATTAACAGCGAATGCTATATCAGGTCGAGTATGACAAGCAAGGTACATTAGTGCACCGATTGCACTTAGATATGGTACTTCAGGACCAAGTAGTTCTTCATCACTTTCTCGAGGTCGAAAATGATCTTTGTTCACATCTAGTGACCTTACGACCATCGGGGTGCTCAATGGATGTGATTTATCCATATAGAATCGTTTTAGCACCTTTGATATATAAGCGTCTTGATATACAAAAATTCCATTCTTTAAATATTCAATTCGCAACCCAAGGCAAAATTTTGTTCTTCCAAGATCTTTCATCTCAAATTCTTTCTTTAAGCAATTAATAGTTTTTGAAATCTCTTCAGGAGTTCCAACGATATTTAAATCGTCAACATAAACTGTAATTATAACAAACTCATTTCCAGATCTTTTCATGAAAATACAAGGACAAATTTGATCATTCTTATATCCTTCCTTCAACAAATATTCACTGAGACAATTATACCACATTCATCCAGATTGTTTCAGTCCATACAATGACTTAATTTAATTGAATAATGTTCTCGAGAACTTGAATTATATGCTTCAAGCATATTAAATCCTTCAGGGATTTTCATATATATATATATATATATATATATATATCATTATCAAGCGAGCCATACAAATAGGCTGTAACAACATCCATTAGACGCAAATCAAGTTTTTCATGCACTGCCAGACTTATTATATAACGAAAAGTAGTTGCATCCACCACAGGAGAATCAGTCTCCTCATAATCTATGCCAGGTCGTTGCGAAAACCCTTGGGCAACAAGACGTGCCTTATATCTTACAATTTCATTTTTCTCATTTCGTTTTCGCACAAATACCCATTTGTATCCTACTGGCTTTACATCTTCAGGTGTACGGACTACAGGTCCAAAACTTTTACATCTTCAGGTGTACGGACTACAAATCCAAAAACTTTTTACATCTTCAGGTGTACGGACTACAGGTCCAAAAACTTTTCGTTGGTTCAAGCGAGTTTAACTCTGCCCTCATTGCGTCTTTCCATTTTGGCCAATCATTTCTTTGTCGACATTCATTAACAGACTTTGGTTCTTGATCCTCATTATCATTCATCATATTTAGCGCTACATTATATGCAAATTTATCATCAACGTTGACTTCATTTCGATTCCATCGTTTCCCGTTCATAACATAATCGATTGAGATCTCATTATTTTCACAATTTTCAGGTACCTGAGGTTCTTCTGGAACCGAAATATTAGTTATGACTGGGGACTCTTCTGGAGTTATTTTATCCTCGATTAGACCATCTTAATTCTTAGCTCCTTTTCTTTTTCGAGGATGACTATCTTTGGAACCGATAGGTCTACCACGCTTCAGGCGTGCAATAGACTCATTACTTTGACCTTCAGGGACAACAATTCTTACTGGAGCATTAACAGCTGGTACATGTGACTTAGTTACCTTTTTTTTAGGTCAGTAAATGCGTCTGGCAGTTGGTTAGCTAAACCTTGCAAGTGAATTATCTTTTGAACTTCCAGTTCACTTTGTTTTGTTCGAGGATCAAGATGAGATAAAGATAATTCATTACAACTCATTTTCTTTTCCAGCTGCTTATTTTTTCCCCCTAATGTTGGGAAATCTGATTCATCAAAATGACAATCAGCAAATCGAGCCGTAAATAAATCGCCAGTCAATGGCTCTAGGTACTTTATTATCGATGGAGACTCGAATCCAACATATATTCCCAACTTCCTTTGAGGACCCATCTTAGTGCGTTGTGGTAGAGCAATTGGAACATATACCGCACATCCAAAAAAATTTAGATGGGAAATATTTGGTTCCTAACCAAAAACCAAGTGTAATGGGGAGAATTTATGATAACATGTTGGCCTTATGCGAATAAGTGCTGCTGCATGCAAAATAGCATGTCCCCAACAAGAAATAGGAAATTTTGATCTCATAAGTAAAGGTCTTGCAATTAACTGCAGACGCTTAATAAACGATTCTGCTAGACCGTTTTGTGTATGAACATGTGCTACAGGATGTTCAACATCAATTCCAATAGACATACAATAGTCATTGAACGTTTTTGGAAGTAAATTCACCTGCATTATCAAGGCGTATCTTCTTCATTGGATAATCAAGAAAATGTGCTCGTATTCTAATCAATTGAGCAAGCAATCTCGCAAACGTCAGGTTGCGAGTTGATAACAAAGATACATGTGACCACCTGGTTGATGCATCAATTAAAATCATAAAATATCTAAATGGTCCACACGATGGGTGTATTGGTCCACAAATATTGCCTTGAATACGTTCCAAAAACGTAAGAGATTCACTTCCTACTTTTGTTGTTGACGGTCGAATAATCAACTTTCCTTGTGAACAAGTAGCACATGAGAAATCATTCGATTGAAGAATCTGCTGGCTCTTCAATGGATGACCACATGAA
This sequence comes from Buddleja alternifolia, assembly GCA_019426215.1. NCBI lineage: Eukaryota > Viridiplantae > Streptophyta > Magnoliopsida > Lamiales > Scrophulariaceae > Buddleja > Buddleja alternifolia. The sequence goes on along the minus strand of CM033397.1, from coordinate 39,198,052 downwards.
TTCTCAATTATCTTTCGCATCATAATTGATCTAGGATGGCCCAACCGGTCATGCCAAATAACAAACTTATTTTGATTCGCAAACTTCTGGTTTACGATAACATGTGTTTCAATAGTAGATATATGCGTGTAGTACAAACCGGAGGAAAATGCAGGCAATTTTTCCAATATACATTTGTTACCAGATATTGTATTAGTGATGTAAAGATACTCAATATTGCCATCACTTGTTGTCTCAATATGATATCCATTTCGGCGGATATCTTTGAAGCTTAGTAAATTTCTTTGAGACTTAGTAGAATATAATGCTTCATCAATATAAAATTGCGTTCCTCCAGGTAATAATATATTAGCTCTGCCGGAGCCTTCAATTAATTTTGCACTACCCGATATAGTATTAACATTGGCTTCTTGCATTACTAAATAAGAGAAGTATTTTTTATTTTTGAGGATGGTGTGAGTTGTTGTACTATCAGCGAGACATATCTATTGGAATTGATGTTGTTGCTGATCGAGTAAATACTCATTCTTTATTGAAACATAAAAAGAAATAAATCAATATCAAACAATATTATTTAATATAAGAAACGATAATCTTATGAATAAATTCATTTATTGAACTTTAAAACAACATACTTAAATATTTATTTATAAATTACTAGAATTAAAACTTAACAAATATGTTTTTGAACACTTCCATCTCCAATCAAGTGATCAATTTTTTTCATTAGGATCATCAAAGAAATCAGCAACATCTAAATGAGTGTCATCAAAATCGTCTTCTTCAAAAGCAAAATTTGTTTCTATTTTCTTTCTTTTACTTTTTAGCGATTCTTGATAAAGGTCAACAAGATGTTTTGGTGTACGACAGGTACATGACCAATGACGTTTACTACCACAACGATAGCATAAATTTTTCACAAATTTGCTATTTTTGCCACTTTCATGTTTCTCTTCATTATTTTTCCACTTCTGGTGGAAAGATGTATTCTTTGAATAACCACCACGATTTCCATAACCATATCCACGACCACGACCACGTCCACGTCCATGATTTCTTTAATGATTAAAATAGTTATGTGCTGCTACTTTCACTTCAGGGAATGTAGCAGAACTAGTTGGAGGAGACTCATGATTAAAATAATTATATATTGCTCAACACATTCACTTCAGGGAATGGAGTATAGTTATTTGCATCAAGATGAATTTCAATATCTAACGCCCAATAAAAATAATTTTTCCTCGTAATATCAAGAGTCACAAAGTCAAGTTTTTCAAGATTCGTCATTATAATACTATCATCAAAGTATAAGAAAATTTAGATAACAAACAACCAATTTCATAAAATACTTGCAACAATAATTATTCCATACAAGTAATGAAGTGAGCCTTGATAAAAGAATGACTTGTAATATATATACAATATCTAATCATATAGTCATAGTTTCAATATCAAATTGTATTAATAATGAAACAAAAATCATATATATTGAAACTTGTAAGTACCGTGCATGTGACATAAATATAGAAAACACATTTTATTTTCTAAACATCTAGTGTACATGCTTTTAACTGTATAGTTGTTAATATTTACCTCAAAATTAAGAAAATTGGTAGCCTCATGGCCCTTACCTTCGTTGTGTGGATTTTGCTAAAAAAAAATCCGTTGATTAGTTATTTCAATTCCTCGGATTAAGGTGCTAACAACTTGAGACGGATCGTGCTGATAACGTGTTATGAAATAACCCCAAATATTATGAAATATATACAAATATTCTAAAGTAGAGAAACTAGAGAATTAAGAAGAGAATTCTTTCTTTGATTTTGGTGTATTTCTCAATACAATGGCAAAGCCTATTTATAGGCACAAAACAAGATCAAATATTGATTACAAAATGAGGTAATGGAATTGTAGGTGAATCCACTAAATGAGATATTGGAGTTGTAGGTGAATCCACTAAATTATGTATTGGAGTTATATGGACATTCACTTAATGAATTATTCATAACATATATATATATATATATATATGTACATATATTAGTTTGGCCAACTTCCTTAAACGTGCCAAGCTAAAAAATAAAGTAATCAACTTTTTATAATCATTTATTCTAGCTATTTTATTATTTAATAAATAATTAAATATAAGATTGGATTGGACAAAAATTGGTGCACCATGAGGAGCACCATTAGTGATTGGATCTGCCACCATGGACGCCCAACATGGGCTTTTTTTAGTCCAAGGGTTTTCACTTAAAATATTATAAATATGTCACTTAGTAAAAACCCTAACACATAAGTCATAATACACTTGAACTATAAGAAAAGAAAAAGACTCCCTCCTCTCTCTCAGTAGCCGTCGGCCATAGGGTCAAGAAGGAGGAGATTCTTCGTTTTCTGGCATAGGGTATTTAGAGGCAGTGCAATTGTACTGCTCGGATCACGAATTAAATTGTTGGATCAATACACAAAAGATTGGAAAGCACAATTTCAATACACAAAAGATTGGAGAGCTCGATTTCAATACACAAAAGATTGGAAGAGCTCGATTTCAATACACAAAAGACAAGAAGGAGGAGATTCTTCGTTCAAGGTTTTCAGCAAGACGATTTAGAGACAGCGGAGTTGTACTACTTGGATCAAGAATTAAATTGCTGGATAAATACACAAAAGATTGGAAAGCTTGATTTCAATACACAAAAGATTGGAGAGCTCGATTTCAATACACAAAAGATTGGAGAGCTCGATTCCAATACACAAAAGATTGGAAGAGCTCGATTTCAATACACAAAAGATTGGAAGAGCTCGATTAAAAGTTAAAATTCTCCAACCACTTCACTACAACGGGTAAAGTAGTGAAATATCACTCTTACATATGCGTGTTTATAACCCCGTATTGATCTTGTTCTCGGGAAAATATGAAATTTTTTCGTTATTCGGTTTTCGCTGCGTTTTATTTATTTTTCCCAGCAATAACACCTGTACTTTTATACAATATTACAAATAACACCAAAAGAGTACAATTGTCTGAGAAAAGTTGGATTTCCAGGTTCAAATAAAAGTCGGGGTATTTTCGAAAGTTCACCAAAATTTTAACGACAGCGTACTGAAACCCTAACGGAAGGTTCAGAAAACCTTAGAATGCCCTAATTATCCCTATACATATATATATATATATATATATGTATATATACCTTAGTAACATTTATCCATATGTTAGTAGAAGATACATATTCGGCAATTGCGATATTTTGAAATAAAGTAATGAATATAATAAAAAAAGTTTTTAACATTATTTTTTACCAAGCATGATATTATTTTGAATAATACATCAAAAATGTGAGGAGATGTTCAAATAAATTAGGAAATGATACATTTTATTCACACTCATCATATGTATTAGTAAATAATATATATATATAAAAGGATAATTACACTCAGAATCCTAAGATATTTCGAAATTACAAAAAACATTCTCTAGTTTAATAAATTACATCTAACATTCCAACGTTTCATTCCGTCCAACAAGTAGCACCTTCCGTTAGGGTTACTGTACGACGCCGTTAATATTTTTGGTGAACTTTCGAAAATGCCCTTGTCCTTTTTTGGACATGGAAACCCTTATAATATTCGGACAAGTATATCCTTTTGGTGTAACTTGTAATATTTTGTAAAAGTATGTGTAATGTTGTGTATAAAAAGTATAAAAATAATTAATTATAAAAAAAAATTCTTAAAAAAATAAAATAAATTAGAAATTACTAAAATTATATTAAAAAAATTGTGTTAAAATATCATTTTAATCTTTTATTTAAATTTATATATAAGAGTTTGTATAATAGTTTAGATTATTCTGTTTTTTTTCTTTCCCTTCCGATCATTTTTTTCCCAATCTCCTCTCCATCCATGCATACTCATTTACTTATATCTTTCTCCTCGACCATGAAATAGAAAATGCTTATATAACTTACTGTAATAAAATAATTAATTGTTTAGTTTGTGCAATCCTGATTGTCGGAGTACTGATGTGGAAGTCAGTCATGGTAGCACTGACATAGTGGTGGCTGCTGTGTATTCTTTTGCTTTCATGGTTGAATGAAAAAAAATGTTCCAGAGCTATTGATAGGTAATTATGTAATTTGTCGGGTGATACTTGGTGAGACCGGGAGTTGGGCTCCCGGTTAATATCAACCACAAATAGTGGTTGATATTGACCGGGAGCCCAACTCCCGGTCTCACCAAGTATCACCCGTAATTTGACATCCTCACAAAGAGGGGTGGAGCGCACATATCAATAGCTATAATAGAGTAAAATCCAATTTACCCCCGTGATAGTCGTTATTCTTCAAAAGCTTCCCTGTGATAAAAAATTTATCAACTTACCCCCTCGTATTTTTAAGAAATATATTCACTACCTCCTCAAACATATTTTGCCTTTGAATTTTCTTGTGAAGACGAAAATACCCTTGTACTTTGAAAATATTTCCACAATATTTTATTTATTTTATTTTATAATTATTTTTAATTTTATTTTTATTTCCTTTTTCTTTTTTCTCACCTTCTTCTTCCCCAAAACCTCCACCTCCAACCTCCTATACACCATCACCACCACCACCACCATCTTCTTCCCCAATAGCCTCTCATCACCGCCGACCTCTATAACAACCAACCTATCACACCGCCGCCGTCACCGTCCCAAAACCGTCAACAGTCACCACCACCATCCATCACTTCTCAAGAAATCCCGACCACCAGCACCACCCCCTAAGCCTCCACCATTACCACCACGAAATCCTCCACCGGCACCACCTCCTGCTCCACCCCCTAAGCCTCCACCTTTACCACCACCAAACCCACCTCCACCAAGTCCGCCACCTGCACCTCCCCAAGTCTGCCACCAGCACCCCTGTCAGCACCTCCACATAATCCTCCGCCACCACCACCTCCAAATCCTCCACCACTACCACCAAGACCACCTCCACCAAAGACTACTTCTCAATCTTTCTCCCCTCAACAATTTGCACCACAAACTAACCCAATAACAAAATCATAAAAAACACCCCGACAATTTTTCAAGCGTTGTAGACGGCGGCGGTGGCTGTACAGGGCGGTTGCCCGACTGCGTGAGGGTGAGTGGTGGTGTGGGGGTAGTAGCCAGTAAGTCTTCTTTGTCTTTGGAACGTTCACCACGGCTGACGGTGGAGGAAGAGAGCCTAAAAATGCCGTCTGTTCAGACTGTGTATATATATACATATACATATTCTTAATATATCTTTATAAATTCAAAAAAAAATATTTATATATAAAGAATGTTTTTAAATAAAATAAATAATTAAATATAATATGTTTAATTAATATGGACTGTTGATATAGATCTATGGATGTGATTAATAAATTTAAACAATATATAGATATTCATTTGGACAGTTGATTTTATCTTATTTGATCCAATGATTGTTAATCAGGGGCAAAATTGTTCAAAAAGGTCAAAAAAATTATAACCAGTCGCACTACGCACGAGTGAGGCGCTTAGGGGGTTAAATTGTACCTTTATTTTTTTCATAGGGGGGTGTTCTTTGAAATTTTTTTTTATCACAGAGGGGCTTTCAAAAAATAAGGCCTATCATAGGGGGGTACATGGGATTTTGCTCATATATAATATGTATAACATACACACACAACACATAACAGCGCACGGGAATATTACATTTTTGGTACATCAAAGGGTCGTATACGTTTTTTTCATACAAAAAAGGGTCTAATTGGCAATTTTGGTACACTCCAAACGAGAAATTTGGCAATTTGAGTATAAATTTTGCCGAAAAATTCAAAATTGATGGAAAATTGTCTATGTGACATCCAATTTGGGGGTTTTGGCATGTGGAGAGAAAATTGCTTACATGGCACCTAAATTTGGGGGGAAATTGCCTATGTGGCACCAAAATTTGGGGGGAAATGAGTGGAAAAGTAATTTTACCCCAAACCTCATGTGAAGATAAAATTATAAAAATAAAATAGATAATTCTAGGAAATTCGAAAATATTAAAATTTTATAATTCAAACTAATTTAAATTTTAAGAAAATACTTATTTATTGAAAAATATATTAATGTATAATTATATAAATGAGAATATAGTTACAAAAAATATTTTTTTTCTTATTTTTTATTTAAATTTACAAATATATTATCTATAAAATATTAAAAAACATAAAAATTTGGAAAATAAAAATATTAAAAATTATATCTTAAAGAAATAAAAGAAAAAAATAAAAATCGGAAAAAAAAATTAACTTAGAAAAAAAATTTACAAATATATTATCAATAGAATATTGAAAAACATAAAAATTTGAAAAATAAAAATATTAAAAATTATATCTTAAAGAAACATAAGAAAACAATAAAAATTGGAAAAAAAATTAATTTAGAAAAAAAATGAAAAATATAATAAAATTTGAAAAATTATAATATTAAGGAAAACATAGTTTAATTTGAATTTATGATTTAATATTATAATTTTTAATTAATATTTTTTAGTATTATTATTTACAAATGTATTAATTATACAAATTTTTATTCATTATAACTAAATAAAAAAAGTTAGATTAAAAATATTTGATTTAAAATTTTCAAAATGTGAAACAGATGAAACAAAAAAACTTTGAAAGTATTTGAGTTTAAATCCCCAAATTAAAAGTCAATTTTCCCTCCAAATGCAAAAATCCCCAAATTGAAGGTCAATTTTTCTGCCAAATGAAAGAAAATCTCCAAATTCAAATCCATTTTCCTACCAAATGGCATTTTCCGGCCAATTTTGAATTTTTCGATGAAATGTACTGAAATTGCCAAATTTCTCGCCGGAGTGTACCAAAATTGCCAATTTGACACTTTTTTGTATCAAAAATACGTACACGACCCTTTGATATACCAAAAATGCAATTTTCCCTAACAGCGCACACATACATAATATATACACACACGCACCACCAACATTCGTTGTTGGAGCTTTCCCAAAGCACCAACGATGGCTGAAACTCGAGCGCTTGTGCTCCTCCATATCTTCCTGCCGGCGAATCTCGCCTCGCAGCGCCGCCTCTCCATTCATAAAAGCTTCATGAAAGAAAGGCCACCAACTACCTTCAACATGAGGCAAGGGGTCTGGATCTGCGGGTTTGGGAAGGGGGAGGCGGGTGGTGGTGCTGGTGGAGGGAGATTTAGGCCGATTGGATGGGTTCTGTGGAGAAGTTCTTTAGGCAGATTGGTTGGGCCGTGGCGCCTTTTTTCGGTGGAGGAAGGTTCGGCAGCGGCGGGACGTGGGGAAATGGTGGTGGTGGTGGTGGTTAGGGTTTAGGTTTGGGTGAAGAAAAAGAAGAAGAGTGGTGGAAGCAGATAAAGGAAAAAGAATTTTTTTTAATAAGATTGAAGAATTTGAATAATATTAATTATTTATCAATAAATGAGAAAAATTTAAAGTTCTTGTTTATAATTTTTTAATTTTTTTTAATTTGGATACTATAATTACTAATTCCTCTAGTTGAGTGATTATTGATACAACTAATTTTTAATTATTTGATGAGTTGTAAGAATAATTATTTATTATTAATTAGCTTAATTAATTAAAAACTTAAATAATTATTAAATGAAATATATATATATATATATACACATATACAGTCTGTAGTTTATTACAAAAGTAACTACTCATTATTACTAAATTATTAATTAAATAGTTAAGTAAATTAGAATTTATTTAAGGAGTAGAATATAATTAAATACATTTTGTTCTTTAGTTAAAAATTAACTATTGGTAATAATTAAAATAAAGTATATTTAAAAAAAATATAAACTAAAATAAAAAATAAGTAAATAATTGAAAATGAAGTGAAGAATAACTCAAATATAATCATATTACATTTACAACCCCTAGAAATAATCAGTAATAACAAATACCCGGCCCTGGGGAGTATTTTCGGTCAGTCAAAAGTCTAACTTTTTGGTTCAGGGTTGACCAGGGGTAAAATGAGGATATTCAAAAAGTTTTTTGATGATGTCATCAATTTTCTGCTCGAAAAAACTGACAAGGGGTGACCGTGTAATCCACAACTGGGTCCAGGAGAGGTCGTTGTAACTTTCAGAAAATGACGGAGAGTTTGCGCAATTACACCATAAGTGAGGGGGTCTTAGTGTAATTTTCCCCTGTTTATTATTGGTGTGATTATTTAGAGTTGCTACTTGCTACACATGGGGGAACTTAATTAGTTACAAGAGTGCATTCAATATTCTGCTTAGGGGTGTTTAGGGTTCGATTTTACAGTTTTTTGTGCTAAATTATTAATCTTAAATTGAATTGTCAAGTGCGGTTTTATGGAAATAAAATTTGAAAGTGCAGTTTTGTAAATTAAATCTGATTATGCTATTTTTTGTAATTTCACAATTTTTAATTGATTTTACAGTATAAAACTGAAAAAACAAACAAAATTTATTTTCTTTTTAGTTGGACTAAAAAACATAGACGACTATATATGACCATTCATAACAAAAAAAAAAAAAAATACTAATTAGAACACATATTTATTAAGATTAAGACTACATGAAAAAAAAAAAAGAAAAAAAGCAAGCGTTATTACATAATGTTAGATAAAAGAGTATCATATGCTAGAACGACAAAAATTAATTGTATATCACCTTAAATTTCGATTTGCATTGAGTATAAATATATAATATGCACATATTTTAGTATTTTACTATATTTAGACATATCAAATAAACACACATACATTTAAGAAAATGTTTTAATTAGTCTTCTCATGAAAAGTGGGACTCAAAATTTAAAGGTCAACTAATAGCACCCAAAAAAAAAGGTGTACTTGTTTATTCATTTGTGCAGTAAAATCTGCAAAAGAATATTTGTAAAATAATTCTAAATTACTACAAATAATGCAATGATATATTGTAACATTGCTATTCTAAATAATTGTGAGTGGCAAATAGAATGAATATAATCCATTATTACTTTCTTTCTTTTTTTTTTTTTGTCAAAGCTCTTTAAATTTATATTATTTTAAAAAGCATATTATGCTTAAGTATCATAAAATATTTTCCCTTTTAAAAGTTTCAAATACCAGCGATGGTTGAAAGCATTATTCATCATGTGAAACATATGCTTATACCAATTTAAGAATAAATATTTAATTAAACTCGAAAACAAGTAGCATTATGAGTAAAAATTACTAAAGTTAAAATTAAAAATAATAAATAATATATGTAGGCGGCGGTGCTGTGCAATTTTTTTAGCACCAAATCGCATTAAACGGTGTGGGTTTTCCTTAATTTGTGATTCGCGGTTTGCATAAAAAAATTAACAAAGATGGTGCAGTATGATGCGATGAGGGCAGTTAAAATTAAGGTCCAACCCTCTATTTTAAATAATTTTTCATTTTTATTTTTCTTTTCTTTTTACAATTTTGTACTATACTTTTTTTATAATTAAAATTTAGATCAAATATCATCAATAGTCCCTCAACTCAATTTGTCTATCATTTGTCCCAATTTAGTCCCTCATCTCTCAAATGCACTCAATAGTTCCTCAAGTTTATTATTTGTCTCACTTTAGTCTCTCGCCACTCAAATTTGCTCAAATAGTCTCTCAACTCTCAAATTCGTCCTAGTAAAGTCTCTCGACTCAATTATCCGTTAAAACTAAAGGAATCTTGAGGCACGTGACTTACACAATATTATGACATGAGCATTTTTTACTTTTGCAAGAATTTTTCCTCCAACAAAAAACTTTTATCTATTTTAGTTTATATTTTTCTAATTATTTCAGATTTAAGTTTTTTTCTTTTTTCCCCTTCTTACCCAAAATTCTGACCTTTACCCACCACATTTTCCCTCATCCCACTCTTCTAGCTAGCTCAATCTCCTATCCATCATCTTCACCTTCTATCCACCGTCTGCATTGCCACCACTGCCACCCTTCTCAAATTGCGCCGCCTGCCCCCACCCTCTAAAATCAAATGACGTTCCCCCACTTTCAGAAAATCAAACACTGCAACCCACACCGTCTGAAAATCCAACAGTGTTGCCCCATTCTCTGCAAATGCAACAATGTCACCTCATCCACGCTACCTCCTCTACCATCTGCAAATTGCCCGCCTCCTTCTCCATCATCCGCAAATCATGCCGCCAACTCCCCTCCTGCTACTCCTCTCCTCTCGCCGTTGTTGCGCTCTTACCCCCATTTTAATTGTTGCAGATGGTTGGTAGGTAGTTTTGGAGGAATTTTTTTTGCAATAGTTTTTTTTTATTTTTTTTAAAAAAAAACCTCCAAGGACTTTCGTAAGATGAATGTAAGAGTTGAGGGACTATTTGAGTACCTTTGATAGGAGATGGACTAAAGTGGGACAAATAATAAATTTGAGAGGCTATTTGAGTGCATTTGAGAGATAAGAGACTAAATTAAAGTGAGACAAATGATAGCGTTGAGGGACTATTAGTGGTAGCCTAAAATTTATATATTAATTAAAGAGAAACTCATTGCAAATCTTAATCTATGAAAATGAGGATCTTGGTCATCATTACAAATGACAAATAATTCATAACACTCAAGGATGAAAACACAAAAATAATCACTACAGCTAGAATCAGAAAAACTAGGTCTAAATCTTGTATATAGCACGTTTCACACTAAAAGCAAATAAAGGTGAGAAAATTCAGAAATTGATGCTCTATTATATATATATACATATATATATATATATATATCAACTACAATTGTTGTCCACATTTAATTTGGTTGAATTTTACTAATTACGTACACGTGCAAAAATATTTATTTTGTAATTTTGCCCAAATTCATTTTAATTGTACTTTATTATTTACATGATAAATGCATTTTTTTTGTTATTGATCACTCAACTTGAATATATAATAATTGCAGACAAATGCCTTTCACTTACTTGGAGAATAATTTAAGTACAATTAAACCAGATTCACTAAAATGTGTTTCGAGAAGGAAAACAAAGTCTTTATATCTTGAGTCAACTAAGAATAACTTTATGTTGAAGAAAACAACCAATAGCTATTCTTGTTTTTTGGGCATTTTATAATAAGATAATGTAAAAAATTTAAAAAGAACTTTTCAAGATATGGTAATTAATTCCTAGAAGAATTTTCAGTTCAGTTAACCTTGCCTCTACTCGTGCTAAAAGATGTCCACTAATTCTCGCTTTTATAATGGGGCAAGTAAATTAGTCCTACTTAGTTAAATACTAGTGGGGAAAAAATTGTTATTAAATATGTACGAATATATTACAAAATTTTCTTGAAATTTACAGTGAAAAAATCGGCTAAAAAATATGGTAATAAGAAATAAACGGATTTATAGATGCACGAGTATAGTACGAATACAAATGAATTATTCGAGAATAAATATGCGGCTTATTTTCATATAAACTTGACAAATATATTGCTTGTACTCGCTTTTATTTTATAAAAGAAATAAAAAATCATATGAATCTTTAGTTCACAATAACTATTATTTTGATAAGTTATCAATATTCATAGGTTTTTAATTGTAGAATACTGAATTAGTACTTATAAAAATTAATTATAGTTTTTTAGTCTTAAATTAGAAAATACTTTTTTAAAACCAAAATTAGAGTATTATTCGTTAAATATTACGTAAAGTACGTATACTAAACAGTTTAACTCAAAAGTACGAGTATTATTCGTTACGTTTAGAATGCATATGAGAAACATAAGTATTTTTTAATTATACCTATGTACACTTATTATACAGGTAACATACGAGTTTTAACTGACATAGAAATTAATGATTACTTTGAAAATGACGACGACGTCGTCGTCACCGGCCATTTTTCAGATATATATTCTTAAGAACGGGGAGCAAGATCGGACACAAACTTATTTAGAAGTGGAATAAAGAAAGTAAAAATTGATTTTATTTCGATTTGTTCTTTAACGTAACTTATGTCAAAATAACTATCATTTGTTTACGCCTAATATTTGTGAACATTGATCGAACTATTCTCAAACTCATTCAAAAATTAAAATTAAAATAGTAAGAGAAACGACTGACTTTATTCCATTTTATTTTTTGATTATATGTTTGTTTACACCATAAAATAATTTGAGCTTTTGAATTACAGAACCCAAATAACACAAACTGTAGAAATTCGAAAAGAAGGAAATTGAGTACACAGGTAGGTAAGATAAGGCCCAATGAACTCAAAAAATGGCAGAAATGCAGGCGGGTCGATAAAAACCCAATAACCAAATCTGAAGAAATACTGAGAATCCAAAAAGCCAATAACCTGCATTCAAAGAAAACGCGCCAAGTTGAGGATTTTGAAAAAGACGATTGGATGCAGTTGGCGGCAGTTCCCGAAAAAGAACGACGTGGGTTCTCCAAGGCCAAGATATATAGGCAGCCAAGACGAAGAAAGAAAAAAGAGAACACAAGATCAAAAAACTTCTACATTTTCATAGAATTAACTCTAGCCTTAGGAGTAGTTCATAGCGTAATGTAGGAGTAGCTCTTAGCGTAAATTAGGAGTAGCTGTAGTGTAATTTAGTATTAGACTCGATGAGATTTGCCTTCAAGGCATGTATCAGCATTCGCTTGCTTGTAATTTTTTCGAATTGAAAACTTTCATGGAGGAAAAGATTCTCACGTAGGTATAAGATTATCTTTTGTCAAATTTAAGTATCTGAGAGATAATTTTTATCTGGACTTGAATCTTATCTTTCACTATGTTATTATTTCATTCGAAGACGATAATTAGCGTTGAATCCAAGACTTGAGTCTTTCGATTAACTGTTTTTCATACTCGAAATCAATAATTAAGAATTGCGGTCCGAATAACCATTTTAAACAACACGCCGAAGTGTTTAAGGTCTGAACCACCGTCTAGCGTATCGAACTTGAACGCGGGGGTTGTGAGATAATTCTAAGTGGAGAATTATCACGAGACTTGAGTTAATCGAATTAGCTCTTCCTTATTCAATTTGTTTTTATCCAGAAACAAAGTTATAACTTATTCCTATTTTACAACTAACTCGATCATGATGGCAGCAATAAACACGTGCCTAACTTGTAGTTGATGAAGTTCCCATAAGTTGTTTTGATAAGCATGAAATTGGGAATACGAAGTGAATGACACAAATACCCCTGAAGTTATACTGTTTAACAAGTTTACAAGTTTACCCAGGGATCCACGTTTTTTAGTTAAGCCGGGCCGGCTCATGTTCTGACTTAACTTGACGACCCCGATAATGTGGACCACCCAGTGGGATGCTCACGGTGTCCCATTATGAAGTAGCCGACCATGGCTATAAATACCCCGTTTCATTCATTTGAGCGGATTGACATTTATTTTTCTCACCAAACTCTCTCGTTTTACCTCTTATTAGGTTATCTATCTAGCAATAGTTGGCCTCATGCTATATGAAGTAATTCACGATTTTGTCAATTATTAACTCGAACTACGTATATACTTGATCCTATTAAATTAGGTACATAAACAGCTTGATTTGGTCAACTTTAGTGTATCATCTTATTTATTGGGCTCTGGTATGACCCGGTTGGATCGTAGATTAGGATCGGATTATACCAACGAAATCCAAGTTGAATCATATCTACTCTGTGAGTTGATAAAATTATAATTAATTGCTTTATTTTTAATGAATCAATTACATGATAGTTACATGATAGATGTTATTAATCAAATAATAATAATTTACAACGAAACTATGAACTATTACAATCAACTAATCCATTAGTACTATGAAAATGGAGAAAGACCCACATGTAGGTGGGAGTGGAACCCTCAACACATGTAATTTTCCTTTAAAAAGAATGAATTTGGTATATCATTAATATTAACAGTTGGACCAATCCGGGTAAATTTCATAAAAACCCACTATATTAGGTAAAACTTACAAAAGAAATTAAACTCACTTTTTTATTAGAGTTTAGGGTTAGGATTGTAAAAGTTAGGAGTATTTATGCAATTTTATTCAATTTATCCTAAATCCTTAAGAATGCATGCATGCCATTTGTCAAATTTCATCTGTTTCTGAATGGATGAGACCAAAATTATATATATGGGTCAAAATTTGTGTTTGGAGTCTAAATATTAGATCATAAATGAGTGCTTATTCCTATGGCCGAAAGACGAACAAAGTTATTCAATACTCGACTCAAGATTGTTCGGTAAAAGCTCGTTTTGAGTTCGGTTTGTTAACAAATCAAACCATTGAGCAACCTTTTGTATATTTGATAAGTTTGAAACTCGGCTCGAGTTCAACGCAACTAATGTAGAATGACAAAATATGTGCAAAAAATCAAAATATTCAAGCCCGACTCATATCGACTTGACTTAAGCTCGTTTGAACTTGACTTAATTAACAATCAAACTAAGCTCAAAGTTACCAACATAATATAAATTAAATTGTAAAAATTAATAAATGATTAGACATGCCTTCAACAACAGACTTCCGCTGATGAAGATATGCAGTCACTTTTTGTATCAACCTGTTACAAAAAGAAGAATAGAAACAACAGCCAAATCCATGAAAGAAAGAGAAAAGATATGGAGAAATTTTCATTATCCTGCTATCATTCACATAGAAAAATTAAGGACATCAAACTCTGAAAATACAATAGAAAAAATAGGAACGAAACAAAATTGATAGAATAAAGGGTGGTAATCACAGATTTACAATGTTTAAATGGGATAGTGGGAAACGTTTAATACACAGAGATGAAGTAACCGACGGCCGTGTGAGAGGTGGTTTACTGCGTATACGTACGCAGCAGCAGTTACTCTTCTTTTACTTCTAATTTGTCCATTCAACCCCTTTTATTTCCACTCAAGTGTTTAATGTATGAGGGTATTTTAGATAACATACATTTGGTTTCCCAAAACGGTTACTCTAGCACCCTCAGCCTTAATAAATAGTATAGAAGTATAGATACACACACATTACTTCAGCTTCAGTGTTAAATCATTTCATATGATAAATATCCTCCTTTATTTTGAGGCAAATTAAAGAGAAAATATGCACATAATGATCAATCTGGTTTTGAAGCTAACTTTAATGGTGGCAATATTCACCAACACTGAATCTAATATCCAACCTAACAATAATTGTCCCACCACCTGCGGAAACGTCACCGTTCAGTTTCCATTCGGCCTGAATCCAAATTGCTATCTCAATGAAACCTATTCCATCTTCTGCAACCAATCACACAATCCCCCGAAACCATTCCTACAACCAAACAACCTCGAGGTACTCGGAATCTCCCTCGAAGACCACACTCTCCGAGTGGCGATCCCCGTGGTACGTGACTGCTACGACAGCAACGGTGACGGGAAGGGAAGAGGCCAGACCCCACGCGTCGTCTTGCAAACCAACTTCACGATCTCCGGCGAGGCCAACAGGTTCACAGTCGTCGGATGCGACACTATGGCTTTCCTCAGACAAGACAAAGGCGAGAACTACACAACGGCGTGTTTAGCCTTTTGCGACAGCGTTAGCAGCGTCACTAATGGGTCTTGCGCCGGCGCGGGTTGCTGCCACACGCATATTCCTAACAGGAAGGATTTTATAATTTCTGTTACGTCGGTGGACGAATATGCAAACGTGTGGAATTTCAATCCGTGCGGCTATGCTTTCGTGGTTGAAATGAAAGCTTTCAACTTCTCAAGCTTAGATTTAAAGGACTTGCAGAAGAGGGAGACAATGCCTGTTGTTCTTGATTGGTCTGTCGGAAATGGATCTTTCCGTCGGGCCCGGAAATATGCTTCAACATATGCATGTAAATCTAATTCAAGTGAAGCTCGGGACTCGAAAGACGGGTCGGGTTATCAGTGTTCCTGCAAGTCGGGTTTTGAAGGCAACCCTTATCTTGTTAATGGTTGCCAAGGTAATCAATTATCAATTAAAAGGAAATTCTTTAATTTTTATAGACCATTACTATATACCACGGTTTTTAACTTCCCCTTGATTGAACAGGAAATTATTACAATTACTTAATTTTTATGAATTTAATACATAAATGCTTTTCTAAATCCAGAGGATGTAAATAAATAAATAATATATAGCATTTTACATCTTTTAAATTAGAAAATTAATGGGAAAGTTAAGCTTGTGGGAAATGTACCATAGAGTTGGTAGGCTTGGTTTTGAGTGTGGAAACACGCGACCACCACGACGTCCTCGACCACGATTGGAGGAATTATGGCCATCACCGAGACTTGGTGGATTTTGACCACATTGGGAAAGGTTGGCCATAGGGGGCTATTTTTCGGGGGCCGGTGTGCGGTTCGGGTCATGAGCCCGTTGGATCAGAGAAATCCCATCGAAGCCACTTAGCGTAACTTTGAGTTGGGCATTTGAACTACGGCCCAAAATAGATATCTATTGTTACACTTGAATTCTAGGATTCGCTTTATAAATTATTTCTTTTCCTCCATTTTTCCATGTGGGACAAGGGTATTATTTCTTTTCCTCCATTTTTCCATGTGGGACAAGGGTATTATAATCACCCCCTTCGAGGAGGGACTCTTCATAGCAGATACCGAGATTTCACGTTGTAGCACCAATCTTCCAATTTCGACTGACGAGTGGCTCTGATACCATTTGTCAAGCCCTGGGCCACGAGCCCGTTGGATCAGAAAAATCCCATCGAACCCACTTAACGTAACCTTGAGTTGGACATTTGAACCACGACCCAAAATAAATATCCATTAGTACACTTGAATCCTATGATTCTTTTTCTAAATTATTTCCATTTTCCTCCTTTTCCCCATGTGGGACAAGGGTATTACATTACTGTAACTGTATTCTTGCTTAAGAAGGTAGCTAAAAATGGTTCGAGTAAGATATAGGTTCAGAACGAGCGGTAAGAGTGGTGACCGATTCTTTAACGGAGGCCCTTGAATATATGTAGATTAAAATTGGTGTACCTTACGAATGGCCAGCGACGGCTAACTCATCGGATACATACTAGTTTGATTTGTTGGAGATAAGTTTGAATATTGAAATCCCCTTGTTTGGGATTTTGGAGTTGAAGTCGGAGTTGCCTTATTCGAGCATGAGATGGAGACGCAAAGGTGCGCTCTAGAGTATTCCAAATTCCGTGGCATGTGGATGCATCGATGACCATACAAACAACTTTATCGGTGAGTGAATTAATAAGAGCACTAATCAAAAAGTTATATGTTCCCATTGTTGGATAAGAGGATTAGGTTCGAGAGTTTTGGTGGCAGGGTCAAGGTGAGTAGGAGGAGGAGGGGAATTTGTGCCTTAAATAAAGCCAAGGAGGCGTAACCCTTCGAGGATTTGTGTACGCCAGAGGAGATAATTTTTCGAGGTGAGTTTAATAGAAAGATAATGGTACAGATTTGAGTAAGAGGGCTGCTCGAGAGTAAAGTGGTCGTGGGTTGGGAGGATATTGTTGAGGTGCCAGTTTCCACCGTGGTGATGCCATGTTGAACCTTGGTATATAATTTTATTTGATCGACCCAAATAACGTTATTGTGATTACAAAGTATAAATAAGCAAATAATCCTAGTTAGACTATGAAATAAACGACAAATCTAATTATAATAAGGATTGAAGAATTCTATTCCATTTCTAACTGATAGATATTATTCATTCATGATTTGGCTTTGATCAGTTTCATGTTGATTTTCAGACATTGATGAGTGTAAAAAAGATCATTCTTGCGTGGGAAAATGCACGAACTTGCCTGGGAGTTTTCGATGCTCGTGTGAATCAGGATTTATAGGAGACGAAACTAAGAATGGTACCGACTGTGTTCCTAAAAATCGAGCCAATGGGTATTCTTCAGCTATCTATATTGTACTAGGTACTTCCAACTTTCACTATAGTTATTATTTATCATATAAAGAAAAAGAATATTCATAAATGTTTTCATTAGATTTTGGAGGGTGTTTTGATAAGCTCATATGTACTGCATCTTATAAAATATTTGTAGAGTTTATAAAATGTTGTATCATATTTTCAAAATGAGCTCTTAATTAAGTGTCTGGATGAATTAAGATCCTTTAACCCATAAGATGTTATTAAATCTTAGGGCTAAATACAAAATGTCTCCCTGAACTATCCTTAATGTAGCATATACCCCCTTAAACTTTAAAATATACCAAAATGGTCCCTCATGAAAATTCATGAGTTATCCAAATGCTCTCATCCAAACACAATCTTACAGTATTAAGCACTATATTAACTTAACCGATGATGTCTTCATTTTTTATAAATGAATTTATCAAATTAAGTCTTCAAAATTAACAAATCATTTGAATCTTGTAATCTGTTAATTCAAAAATTATGAAGAATTATTATAATTATTTAAATATTTTTTAATTAAATCTTATCAACTAACAAATCATTTAAATCTATTTGCATTTTCTTACAAATCATATAAATTCAATGAAAAAAGAATTAACCAAGTTTATTTGGTGTTTAAATATTGTAAGGTTATGTTTGGGTTGAAGTATTTGGAATTTCTTAAAAATTTCCACGAGGGACTATTTTGGTACCTTTTAAAGTTTAGAGGTATGTGCGACAGTAAGAATAGTTCAAGGGGGCATTTTGTATTTATCCCAATAATATAAATGTTGTGGAACTTAGAGCATATTCCACTAAATATAGAAATAGAGTAAATTATTGTGTTGAACAACACTCTAGATTTAATTCCCAGAATAGACTGGAGGTGTCATAAGGGTCGCACTTAAAACCTAATCTTCTTGACAGAATTAACCAAACGTATTTAATAGCACAATATTACACTACAACTATAACTAACAATGACTACTTGAAGAATAAATAGCACAAAATAAAAAACACGAAATATAGCAAGGTTCAGCTGATTTAGCATACGTCCTCGGACCCCACCAAAATATTTCACTAAAGAGAAGGACCAAAATGAAATATTACAAAACTATAGAGGAGGAAAAGAATTGCTTAAAAAGATTTGAGGCAAATTGAGATATTGTCCAAAAAGGTGGTCCCCTTTTATAGTGAAAAGGGACCACCCTTTACACAAGGTTTTCCATGTGGGGCATTTCCCACTTTGAAGAATGATCCATCTCTTAGGGTTGGCAATGGGGCCGGGTCCAACGAGTACTTGCTCCGGACCCGCCCCTAATGGAGCGGGTATGAATCCAAAAAACGGGTCCGGGTCCGGGTCCGGGTCGGGGTATCGAAATTCAAGACCCGGCCGGGTCCGGGGCGGGTAACGAGTCCAGTCGATACCCGCCCCGGACCCGGACCCGCCCCGGTCTATCAACATAATATTTTTTTTTTAGTTTTATATATCTAATTATATTAATATTTATTAGTATTTATAAATTATATCAAAAAAATGTTCTCAATCATTCTACCCTTCAACAACAAACCCTCAATCATTATATATCTAATTTTTTTGAACTTTGTACTTGTTTAATCATTTTGAATTTTTTTTTTGCAGTTAAATATCGAATGACTTGTAGTGGATTTATTTACCTTGAATCATCAATTCGATGTTATGTACTTATTTTATATGTTTTGAATGTGTTTTTGAGAATAAGATAAACTAAAAAAATTCCAAAAAAAAAATAAATAAATAAAAAAGAGATTTCGGCCGGGTCTAACGGGTAGGACCCGGACTCGCCGGGTCCGGGGCGGGGCGGGTAATGACCGGGTCCGGGGCGGGTCCGGGTATTGAAATTTCTTAATGGGGCGGGTAACGAGTCCTGCTATACCCGCCTCATACCCGCTCCGTTGCCATCCCTACCATCTCTCAACAATAAACATGTTTGTGTTTGATATAATAAGTTTTTATATTTGCCATAATAACCAAAATGGACATGGTATCATTAGGATTGTGTAAATAACTATTCTTTGACATTTTTATAATTAGACGACTTTATAATATCTCACAGTTATTAAATTTTTGACCCCTTGTTTCGGGGGAAAAAAATTGACCCCAAATAGAAAATTATGATAACTATTTAACGGAAGTAAGAAACTTGGAAAAATTGTGTAGACTTTTTCCTTGAAATGACATTTATATGTTTGTTTATAACAAAAACTGTTTATGATAACTCTAAAGATCAATAAACTATTTCTTATACAGAGAAATGAATACATTTATATGAGATTATACACAATAAATATTCTGTAATTAAAAATAAAAACAGAGTGAATAAAATTAAAAAATACGTCTAAAATATTAAACATACGAGTCATATATTTGAACAAAAAGTAATTGATTATTTCTTCAAATCATAACTGCTGCCGTTATCTATCTAACAAAAGAAAAAAAGAAAAAAAAAGCTGATTACTTCTTGAAATTAAAACTGTTGCGATTATCTTTCTACGAATCGGTTGGAGAAATCAGATACATTTTTTGGAGGGTATTCATGGAATAATATAAAATCAGTTGGGGTGTTTTAGTCTCTTGAGGTATAGAAATGACGGAGCTAATAAAACCTCACATAAGTCCTGTTGAGCTTACTTATTATTATTATTTTTTATTTTTTTAAAACTTATAAGACTCAAATATGTAATTATCCAAAAAAAAAAAAAGATTCAAATACCTTATTTCTTGATTTTATAAACTCCTCTTATAAAAATAATTCAAACACTGCAGTGTTTATAAGCTCTCAAAACATCTTATTATAATCTCAATGAAACACCCTCTTAGTTTCATCAAGTTGAAGAATGTACATTAATATTTGTTCTTCAATAATTTCTAGAATAATTGCAAATATTGCTCTCAGAGGATATGTCATGTTGCAATTTTAGTCTCAATACTGTTTACAAACTTGTAAAATCAATCTATAGGATGTATTTCTTTGCAATTTGTCTCATCCATTAAAAAACAGATGAAACTTCGTGTGCGGAATACATTGCGCCGTTAAATTTAGTATTGATCACGTCCAAGGCATGTGACAAAACTAACAACTTCAATTTATTTTGTAACGGTTGAGACTAAAAATGCAAAAAATGAATCGTATGAGACTAATTGTACAAGTTTGTAAACTATGAGACTAAAATTGCAAGGCACCCATCCCATGTTATTAATTCTGCAGTTTTCCTTAATTTCTTGATTGAATTGTTGATCCTTTTTATGTCTTTATGCAGGTGTATGTATAGGCCTTCTGGCAATTGTCACTGGAAGTTCTTGGATATACTGGATATTCAAGAAAAGAAAACTCGAGAAAATGCGACAAAAATTCTTCAAACAAAATGGCGGATTGCTATTACAACAGAAGCTTTCCAGCCATAAAGGATCAAATGCACAACTCATAATTTTCACATCAGAAGATCTTAAAAGGGCCACTAACAACTATGATGAACGCCAAGTAATTGGCCATGGCGCTTACGGAACAGTTTACAAGGGAACATTGTCTGATAACAGAGTTGTTGCCATTAAGAAGTCCAAAATAAGTGATCAAAGGCAAAATGAGCAGTTCATCAATGAAGTGGTTATAGTTTCACAAATCAACCATAGAAATGTAGTGAAGCTTTTAGGTGGTTGCTTTGAAACTGAAGTCCCGCTTCTTGTTTACGAGTTCATCACAAATGGGACTCTTTTCGCGCACATTCACTCCCGGCTCCCACACCTTTCTTGGGATATTCGACTGAAAATAGCAGTGGAGACAGCTGGAGCGCTCGCGTACTTGCATTCAGCTACTTCTGTTCCAATTATCCATAGAGATATAAAAACAGCCAACATTTTACTAGCTCCGGGCTATACTGCAAAAGTGTCTGATTTTGGAGCGTCGAGGCTCATCCCACTTGATCATTCCCAGCTGACTACTATAGTCCAAGGGACGTTCGGATACTTAGATCCTGAATATTTTCATTCCAGCCAACTGACTGATAAAAGTGATGTTTACAGCTTTGGAGTTGTCCTTGCTGAATTATTAACGGGTCAGAAAGCAATTTCCTTTGACAGGGAGGAAAGGGAGATAAATTTGGCTACTTACTTCCTGAATGCAATGAGGGAAGATAAAGTGCTTCAAATACTTGACGTTGGTTTGCTGAGAGATGACAGGATTGAGCAGATTAAACGGGTTGCGATGGTGGCTGAGTGGTGCTTGAGAGTGAAATCTGAGGAGAGGCCAAGTATGAAAGATGTGGCTAATGATTTAGAGGCAGTGAGAGCTGTGGAGAATTTGAATCAGGAGGAAATGAAAGATTTGTTTAATCATAATCCACTTTTGAACTTTGATGGAGCTTCGGCTAGTGTTAATTAGTCTCAGTGACAATGTATACCATGGCATAAAGGATGAGCAAGCCTTAGCTTCACTAAGTTATGGGATGTAATCTCAAAGGACATTTAACATCAATTCTCCAGAGCTTACAATGCCTTGCATGTATCCAGTTTCATTAATTATATTGTTGTTGTAATAACTTCAAGAATTATTTTGTACAAAATAGTGAAGAGATTCTGATATGAAATACATTATAAAAAAATTGCAATATCGATCTCATATGAAGAGTGTAATGAAAATTCCGTCTCATTGTTTGCTAAGTTATAAATATAGTCACGTTTGTTCTTTCTTTCTTTCTTTTTCCTTTTTGCACTTTTGGTTTATTCCGCTGAAAAACTATTGGAATTTTTTTAAAATTTAAGAGGAAGGGGGATACCCTACATATCTAGCTCGACAAACCCGTGACATTAAAGGTCTAAATTTGGCCTTAATGGGCTGGTCTGACACAGCCTATTAAGGCCTTGACCTTTTAGCTAAAGGGGCCGACTCAGCCCCTTTAGTTAACAGGTCGACTTGTTAGCTTAACAGGTCGGCCTGTTAGGCCTATTAAGGCTGTTTGGCCCTTCAAATGAAGGGCCAAAATGGCCTTTCAGGTTGGCCTTAATAGGTTTTCTTTAAGGCCTATTAAGGCCAACCTTGAAGTTTTTATGTTAAGGCCTAACTTGTTGGTTTTTTTTTTTCTTTTTGTTATTTACTTTTATTAATTATTTATTTATGTATTTTATTCTAATTACAATTTATTTAGTACTTGTTAGTTCACAATTTATCACTACAATTAATTTCTCAAATTAGTTATTATTTGTTAGTTTATTATTTAGTATTGTTAAAATAATATTTTTATACAATATTATAATGAAGTATATAATTGATATAAATATAAGGAAATGTATAAAGTAGAGTTTGATAATATTGAGATAATGTTAAGAGATTGAATGATTTTGGTGTGAAATAAAGTGAAGAAATTGACATGTATTTATAGGTAAAAATTAACCAAAAAAATTACAAAATTAAAAAAAAAAAAAAAGGTGCAACGGCCGGAAATAATTCCGACCGTTTCACCACATTTCAAACGGCCAGCAATTGCTGGCCGTTTGAAATGTATCACAATTCAGCAATTGCTACCGTTGCATAAGTGTGCAACATTTATAATTTTTTTCTTTTTTATAATTTATTATTATATTAATATTTAATAGTGTTATTGAAGGGGGGAAAAAATTAGAGGGCCGACAGCCCCCCAGCCCCCCAAATGATCCAGGTCAAGGCCTTTAAAAGGCTGACCTTGATGGGCCAAGGCCTTTAAAAGGGCCGGCCTTGATAGGCCATTAACAAGCCGACCCTTTTAAAGGCCTATTTGCACCTTTACGTGGCATGTACAGTCCATTAAGAATTTGTAAATTATACAAATTAAGTAATAATCACATGCATGCTACGTGACTAAATTAATTGTTTAGCGAGATTTAAATTACAATGACCAAACTGATTGCAAGACACGTGACAAAACTAATTTTGTAAAATTGTATTCAGTGAGGTTTAAATTACAATGCGACATATCTTATGAGATTAATATTAAAATTTGAAATTATTAATTAGGACTTGGTATAGAACAAAATCGAAAATACGGTCTGAGTTGATGTAAACAGAAGCAACATAAGAGGTGCAAAAAATGATATAATTGCCCGAGGACTTTTGAAATAATTATGCTTTAAATTCGCCATCCATTTATTCCTGCGATATCACATCTCCAAGTAGCAAAAATTAGAAGACTTGAGTATATTCTTCGGGTGCTCCACAACTCCAGAATATCTAAGAATTATCATATGACGGCTTCACAAATATTTCGTTATGTAATTCTTCAACTATATAAGTAAGTTCCATATTATTTATCAAAAAAAAAAAATCTATCAAAAAAAAATAGTAAGTTCCATATTTAAGGGTTCAATAGTTCAATACACTGATTGGGAGAACAGGGAACAAAATCAAGTTCAATTAAAAAAATGGAATTTATTTCCTCGACTTGACTCGAAACAAATCAGAGTTTTTCTGTCTAATAGTAATTGAGATTTTTTTTTTGAAGTGATTAGAAAATCCTTGAATAAAACTAATCAATGAGTATTTGTAGTGTTTATAATGGGCCAAGGGCTGAATCGCTTTTGGGTTGGCCCACGTAATAAATTGACAATAATAATGGGCCATAAATTATGAGGATTGATATTGTATTTAGATTTGATAATGGCACTCTAATCTACTTTTTGTGTTTAATAATGGACCAAAATGTCTTGCAAATTTATAGAAAAAATTACATTTTTGGTACATTAAAGGACCCTTCACATTTTTTTTCATACGAAACATAAGATAAATTAGAAAACAAATCAAAATAATTTTAAAAAATCAGAAAACAATAAAAAGTACTCAAAAAATTAGAAAAATAAAAACAAAGAAAGAAACAAAATCCATTGTTTTGAAAAATTAGTAAAAATCATAATATTAAGGAAAATCACAGTTTAATTTAAATTTTATGCATATAATATTATGGTTTTTTAATTTAATTATTTATAAATTTATATTATTTATTGATGTATTAATCATACAAGTTTTATTTATTAGAAATAAAAGAAATATAATTTAGATATAAAAATATTTGAATTAAAATTTTCAAAAAGTGAAACAAATTAAACAAACAAATGTGAAAGTATTTGGGTTAAAATCCTCAAATTAAAAATCAATTTCCCTTCGCATACCAAAATCCCCAAATTGAAAATTCAAACTTTCACGCCGGAATAAATTGTCCGGTAAACGCATACTCACTTATAGATTTATTTCATTGATGTAATCAATCTTTCCCACTACACCGGCCAGTAAACATCAAAACGTGATAAATCATGCAGCGTGTTTCAGCACCAGCTAACTTTTCGTCTCTTTTTCTAATGTTAATATCATGTACCCCAATTAACAAAAAGGATACTTGTTTAAACCATGTTATAAAATGTGGTCTACCTTCCCCACCCATGTTATACACTATTTCAGCTTCAGTATTGATCACTTCATAGTGTTTTCATCCCCAAGAAAAAGCAAAAAAAAACAAAGACAGCTCCTTCAATTTGAGCCATAATAATGAATCTGCTTCTAAAGCTAATTTTAATATTGGTGTCAATATTATTATTCACAGCCACACAATCCATTTCCCAGCCAAACAATAATTGTCCCACCACCTGCGGAAACGTCGCCGTTCCGTTTCCATTCGGCCTGAATCCGGGTTGCTATCTCAATGAAACCTATTCCATCTTCTGCAACGAAACATTCAAACCTCCGAAACCGTTCCTACAACCAAACAACCTTGAAGTACTTGGAATCTCCCTCGAAGACCACACTCTCCGGGTGGCGACCCCGGTGGCGCGTGACTGCTACGTCCACAAAGGCAACGAGACGGAAGACGGCCAGAAATCACGCGCTGTCTTGGAAACCAACTTCACGGTCTCCGACACGGCCAACAGGTTCACCGCCGTGGGGTGCGACGCTCTGGCTTTCCTCAGAAATTACAAAGGCGAAAACTACAATACGGGGTGTTTAGCCTTTTGCGACAGGCTTAGCAGCGTCACTAATGGGTCTTGCTCCGGGGCGGGATGTTGCCAGACGTCTATTCCTCCTAACATGAGGGATTTTACTACCAGTGTTACGTCAGTGTATGATCATCAAGACGTGTGGAATTTCAATCCCTGCGGCTACGCTTTCGTGGTTGAAACTGAAGCTTTCAACTTCTCAAGCTTAGATTTAAAGGACTTCCAGAAGAGGGAGACTGTGTCTGTGGTTCTTAATTGGTCCGTCGGAAATGGATCTTTCCGTCAGGCCCGGAAAGATGCTTCAACATATGCTTGTAAAGCTGATTCAAGTGAAGCTCGGGACTCCAAAGACGGGTCGGGTTATAATTGCGTCTGCAAGGCGGGATTTGAAGGCAACCCGTATCTTGTTGATGGTTGCAAAGGTATTGGATTATAACTTTCTCTTTAATATTTTTTTCCAGGCTTTAATAATTAGTTCTGAGATCAGTTTCATGTTGATTTTCAGACATTGACGAGTGTAAAACATTAGATCCCTGCATTGGAAAGTGCACGAATTTGCCCGGGAATTTTTCGTGCTCGTGTTTACCAGGATATAAAGGAGATGGAAAGAAGAATGGTACCGGTTGTCTTTCTATACCTCAATCCAAAGGGTATTTGTTGTCCATCTATATCGTACTAGGTATTTCCAACTTTCACATTAATTGTTTTATGGGTAAATTACATCTACGTGACACACTAATTATATGAAATCACCCGACATTTTATAAATTAACATATCTTCATCCTAAACAGATTACAGTTTCATACTCTAATTTTTGAGTTGTCGATCCTTTGTCTTAGTAATTTGTGAAAACCAAGATGACGACTCACGCTCACCACTGCATCTCATCTTCCGACCGCCACCGCCACTGCCACCTCCCCCACCATTTCCAGCACACTACTCCTCCCCCGCCCCCACCACTATCGATTCGAATCGAATCGAGGAATTGATTCGATTTTGGAACAATGAGCTCGTTCAGCAGAAGAAGACGTAGAGGGAGGCGCGGTGGGAGGAGAGTGGTGGTGTGATCCGGTGGTGTTTGGAAGCGGTGGCTGGTGGTGGAGGATTGATAAAGAAGATGACTGCTAATTGTATGTTTTTCTTAAATTTTTTCTTTTCCTTTTTTTCAGATTTTTCAAAATTTTGTCTTTTTTTTTCTTTTTTCATTTGTTCTTTTTTTTTTCTCTTCATACTTTACATCTATAATATATATTTTTCAGATATTTCTAATATTTACTAAATAATTTTATACTTTTAAAATATTTTTATAATAATTTCCAATATTTAGTAAATATTTATTACATTTTTCAGTTCTAATATTTACTAAATATTTGGTTTATACTTTTTTAGATATTCTCTAACATTTATGAATATTTTTAAGATAATTTATAATATTTACTAAAAACAATTTATATTTTTAAGATATTTTCTAATATTTTTATAATAATTTCCAATATTTACTAAATATGTTTTCTATATTTCAGATATTTTCTAACATTTATTAAAAATATATATATATTTTTAAGATATTTTAGAGTATCTTTATAATAATTTTAATATTTACTAACTATTTTTTCAATTTACTATAATAATTTCTAACATATTTTTCAGAATTTTTTTAACATTTACTAAATACTTTTTATATTCTTAAGAATTTAATAAGTTCTGATATTAATTAAATATTTTTTATATTTTTTAGAGATTTTCTAATATATGTATATATATATATTTCTGATATTCTAAATATTTATTTAATATTTTTTGTATTTCTTTTCTTTTCTTTTTTCAAAATTTCATCCTAATGGGGGTTGTTGGATGTAAACGTTTGCAAACTACATGGGGTATCAGTAATTAAAAAAAGTTGGGGGTATATTTATAGTTAGGCCCAACTACAGGGGGTGTCGGCATAATTTTCCCTATTTGTAATGATTCATTTTCTTGATCGAATGGTTGATCGTTCTTATGTTTTTATATGCAGGTGTAGTTATAGGCATTCTGGTAATAGTCGTTGTATCTTCCTGGGTATACTGGATATTCAAGCATAGAAAACTCGAGAAAATGCGACAAAAATTCTTCAAACAGAATGGTGGATTGCTATTGCAGCAGAAGCTCTCCAGCCATAACGAATCCAATGCACCACTCAAAATTTTCACCTTAGAAGATCTTAAAAAAGCCACTAACAACTACAACGAATGCCAAGTAATTGGCCAGGGCGCGTACGGGACAGTTTACAAAGGAATATTACCCGATAACAGAGTTGTTGCCATTAAGAAGTCCAAAATAAGTGGCCAAAAGCAAAATGAGCAGTTCATCAATGAGTTAATTATAGTTTCTCAAATCAACCATAGAAATGTAGTGAAGCTTGTAGGTTGTTGTTTGGAAACTGAAGTCCCGCTTCTAGTTTACGAGTTCATCACGAATGGGACCCTTTTCGAGCACATTCACTCGCGGGACCCACGCCTTCCCTGGGATATTAGATTGAAATTAGCAACAGAGACAGCTGGAGTGCTCGCGTACTTGCATTCAGCTATTTCTGTTCCTATTATCCATAGAGACATAAAGACGGCCAATATTTTACTAGACGACAGTTATACTGCGAAAGTGTCTGATTTTGGGGCGTCTAGGCTAATCCCTCTTGATCATTCTGAGCTGACTACAATAGTCCAAGGGACATTTGGATACTTGGATCCTGAATATTTTCATTCCAGTCAACTGACTGAGAAAAGCGATGTTTACAGTTTTGGAGTGGTCCTGGCTGAACTACTAACAGGTCAGAAAGCGATTTCTTTTGACAGGGAGGAAAGGGAGATAAATTTGGCAACGTACTTTCTGAATGCAATGAGAGAAGATAAAGTGCTTCAAATTCTTGACGATGGTTTGCTGAGAGACGACAGGATCGAACAGATTAAACAGGTTGCAGAGGTGGCAGAGTGGTGCTTGCAAGTGAAATCTGAGGAGAGGCCGAGTATGAAAGAGGTGGCGATGGATTTAGAGGCAGTAAGAGCTGGGGAGAATTTGAATCACGAAGAAATGGGACATTTGTTTAATCATAATTCACCTTTGAACTTTGATGGAGTTTCTACTAATGTTAATCCCGATGACAGCTCGCAATACGATAGCATAAAGGATCATCAAGCCTTAGTTTCACTAAGTTATGGGAGGTAATCTCAAAACAAACATTTAACATCAAATTTTTAGAGTTTACATGTATCTAGTTTCATTGAATCATTGTTGTAATAGTTTCATAGAATTATTGTGTACGAAGTATTGGAGAGATTCTACTATGCAATACATTATGTGAAATTTGTAATATTGGCCTCGCAGGATAGAGTTTATTGCAATTTCAACACCATAGTTTGCAAAGTTTTCAAAAATAGTCTTGTAGGATTCCTTTTTTTTTTTTTCCCCTTTTTCGATTTGTCTCATCCATTGAAAAATTGATGGAATTTCACACGTGGCATGTATACTTTGTTAAGGATTTTGTGAAATTTACGCAAATTTAAATAATGGTAACTTGTAAGGCAACTGATCAAACTAATTATTCACGTTCGTTTTTTAAAACTTGTGCCTAAAACATAAAAAAAATTACGTTATGAGAAACTAAATTTGCAAATTTGTATTAAATGAGGCTGAAATTACAATGAGAAATATTCTAAGGTACTAATACTGAGTGTCGGATACTTGGGGGATACGATACTTGTGGGATACTCATCAGATACGCCACGTGGCGTATCCAAAAATAAAAAATAAAAAAAATTATGTATACGATGTCCGGAACGTGTCCAAGCTAGAAATTTGACCAAAACAACATTGCTCCCAATAAAAATGTTTGTAGTTTTGTGGTATATGGTAAAGGTGACTGTGCAAAGGTTAGCCGCCCTAACGATGGTAGATTAGTTAATGATAATTTGATATAAAGATAAAAAAAAATAGATGGAAGAAGAAAAATTACAAGGAAAACAAAAATAAGAAAGATGGCGCGGCGCGCTGAGGATTCAAATAGTTACATTTAGAACTATTTTTTTATCAATAGAACTAGATTTTCTTACATTATATATATATACACACACACACACACATATATGATACATACTATTTGATATGTTTTTTTTTTTAATTATCAATGGGTGCAGTTGGATAGATTTATTTTTGTATTTTTTCGAAGTGTTTTATGGTTGCGTGGAGATTAAATAAGACAATATATATATAGTAGCCATATCCTCGCCGCGATAAACCATCTCATAATTATCACCTAGCAAATTAGTTACAATTCCATGATGCGGTAATATTTCCCCATCCTTTGAGGAAGTTACGAGACAATGCAAAATGAACGCGTAATCTGTCACATATTTGGGATGATTTATGAAGACTACTTGAAGTTTACAACGATTATACAACAAATGTCTTTCTCTTACCTAGAGAATAATTTGAGTAAAATTAAACCAGATCAATTCGCACTAAAACTTGTCACTTGCCACTTGCCACCAACAAGAAAAGTGAAGTCGTTGTGTTTTTTTTTTTGTTTTTTTTGTCAACGAATAATACTTTATATTGAAGAAAACAATTCCAGTAGCAATTCTTAATGAATCCCAAGAATTCAGCTAATTTAATCTTTACTCTGCCTGTGCTAAAAAGGTCCACTAATTTGTCACTTACATAAAGTGGGGCAGTAAATAAGTGGGAGCATCTTAAAACGTATATTAATAAAATAAAACTCAAAATAATTATCATAAAATGTTCAATCAACCGATCTTTAGAGATTATTTTTATATGATAACCTCATGTTGGAACAATCATTTTTAACTTAAATTTTAAAAATAATTAATTGAGTGATTGTCTTTCTTGGTAAGCTTAGTTTTTTTTTAAGTACGATGAAATGAAAATGATTAAAATTATTATAAGAATCTTAATTGTAAGCCTCAATTCTTGATTGGAAAGGAAATGGTCCAAACTCAACATTGCAACTTAATTTTTGCATCTCTAAAAACATTATATTAGTAGTTTCGCTCTTTAATTCTTGTTTTAATGGCAATTCTTTTTTAGTTATTTTCATTCGTGAAAGAATTTTCATTGAATGTACATGAAGTATCATTTATTAGTGAAAAGTCTTTGTTATGTCTTAAATTTTGGTCCATAAATTGTAGTGTGAGAATTAAGAAATTTAAGTTCGTAACCCGCTCTTAAGTTGCGAGAGCGAGCTCTGCAGAGCGCTAAAGCACCAACCATATATGAATGATTACTATTTATTGGCAAATATGAATGCATATACTTGTGGTTGATGAACTTCAATCTATTAAAAATTCAAATTTTCACCGCAGTGAATAATTCTACATAAACTCTCACCCATACCTTGGAAAATTTTATGCTAGACCGAGTTCAATGGTTCTAATGTATAACTGTATATATCTCTCACACAGTAAAGTGTGTTGTGTGCGATCCCCATGCATACTTGTGTGAAAGAGATAGACACAGTATTCACACTCGGACCATTGAACTCGGTCTAACATAAAATTACCCCATACCTTAGTATCATGGCAGTAATTAATGTTTCATAGTGCACCAACTAGTAAACGCCAAAACGGGATCAATTATGCAGGAGCACCTAACGTTTCTTCCTACTTTCTAATATTGTCAATATCATGCACCCAAGAAAAGGCTATCTTCAATATGTTCTGTCTTCCCCAATGTTATACACTACGACAGCAAATAAGCGTTAAATGATTTCATGTCATTTATATCCTCCTATGATCATCGATCATCTGAGGCAAATTAAGAGAAAATTAAATATACCCATAATGAAGAATCTGGTTTTAAAGCTAATTAACTTTAATGGTGGCAATATTTACAACCTCACAATCCGGGTTGCTATCTCAATGAACCCCCGAAACCATTCATCATATGTACATATATAGTAAGGCAAAATTGTAACCTTGGTACATCAAATTGGTCTGTGCATTTTTTTGGTACTAAGTTACAAAAAATGATAATTTCAGTACAAATTTCACCAGAAAATTCAAAATTAGTCA
This sequence comes from Buddleja alternifolia, assembly GCA_019426215.1. Lineage (NCBI taxonomy): Eukaryota > Viridiplantae > Streptophyta > Magnoliopsida > Lamiales > Scrophulariaceae > Buddleja > Buddleja alternifolia. The sequence goes on along the minus strand of CM033397.1, from coordinate 39,166,115 downwards.
AAAAATGTCATTTGTAGGGAAAATTGACTTGAAATTGAGAATTTTACTGAAACAGAGGGAATATTAACCTTCAATTTGGGGAGTGATGCATATGGATGGAAAATCAACCTTTAATTTGAGGATTTAACTCAAATACTTTCAAATCTTTTGTTTAATTTTATTGAAGTTTTGGAAATTTTAATTCCAGGGAAACTTGTTATTGAAATTTCCATTTTTTGCAACTTAGTGTATCAAAATTGCCAGTAAAAATTCAAAATCTTTATTTAAAGTGCAAACCTCATTTTACCCCTTTTTTTATAATTCTTTTTGGACGCACAAATAAATTACAATTGAATAATTGAGATTAGTTAATTGCCCCATATTTCAACAGAAGTGCCTATCAAAAAGACATATGGAGGAAGTTTCACCATTTATGATATGGAGCCCTTATGGTGGAATGGCTAAGCAAAATTTCAGAATATGAAATTCCTTTTCCTGACAGGAAAAGAATTATTGAAGAAGGAAAGTGACGCCTTTGTTCACTTTTTTTTGACATGACTTTCATTTTACCTTTGTTCTTTTAACCTTACCTTTCTACCTTTGTTCACCTTTTTTTTTAAAAAAAGTCATGTCAAAATAACGGAAAATTCTAGCCCAGACCCAACTTGATCGCTCCTAAATGTATTTTTCAAGGAGAGTGTATTACATTTGTTATATAATTGGTAAGTTATTTTAAAAAATACACATGAATTTGGCCGAGCCGGGTGTGGGCTATAATTTCCCTAATATAACTCCTGAACTATAGTATAGTGATGGATTGGAATTAATATTTAAATCATCCGGCAATTAAAAAAAATATAAACAATAAAATATCATTTTTGTTAATCAGTTAGACACCCGATCAATTATTTGCAATATGATGATTAAAAATCAATTGTTAGTGCTTTCGTACTATAACATAATTAACTGTTTTATTAATTATATTGCAATTAAGTTCGAAAATGAACATAAATGATAAATGAGAATTGTTGTAGTTAAAGCTGGTATTATCTCCGTAAAATACATCTGCATAAAAATATATAGTTGACTATTACTCATGTTTATAACGAATATTAATATTTTTTTAGTTCCAAAACATATATATATGTGTATTATGTGTTCATATTATACTTGTTGACCAATATTTTATTTTAATGTTTTTATTCAAAAATAAATAAAATCTCGACTTCCATTCCCATGTAGTTTTGGTCAAAACGTGACCTCTGTTGAAATTTCATGATAGGTTGTAAAAGTGAAGAGAGTAGAAGAAAACACAACAATTACGTGGTTCGGCCATTTGGCCTACATCCACGAAACAATGCCCAAAGGGCTATAAGAATTTCATTCTCTTTTGAGTATGAATTACAATAGTCACCTCCATATATAGGTGAAATAAACATATGATGATGGGGGAATCACTCCAAATCAAATCATCAATCAATCCCTAATTATATTCTTAATTTAAATCTTAATCTAAATCATATCAAATATGATTTTCGAGATCAATCTTGATTTCCAACAACCTCAACCTACGACAAGTTCATGACCCATTATTTTCGATTATTACCACAATTTTGATTTATGCTACGAATTTGAACTATAATTTGCACTACTTTAATATAATTCCATGAATCCCGTAAAGTAGATTATATAAATAAATTAAATAAATAAACCTCACATATTATTGTTAATTTCCCAAATTTCCCTAAAAACATATCTATATATATATAGCAAAGCAGTATTTGACCAAATTGACTGCAATTTGGCCAAATACTATTTTCTCATAATTTTGAATTGTTTAGGCTTTAATTGGATCGACGCTCCATCTCCAAAAAAATATTTTTAAAATATTTTTTCTCCCAAAAATATGTTTGGTTGGCATTTTATGAGAATTTTTTTGAATAAAAATCTCAAAGTTTCTATAAAAAATTCTTGAAAAAAAAAGAAAAAAATACATTTTTACTATTTATGATTTGACAGTTTATTCACCAATTAAAAGGGTTTGGTCCAGCTATTGTTCAACATCGAGAGTCAAATTAATTACATATTCTAATGCAAAATAACGTTACGAGCAAAATAAGATCCATTTTGCCTATTTTTTTATGACTAAATCGATGAATTTGACTAAAATATGTTTATGAAAAATTATATTTAAACATTAATGTAAACAAACTTTCACACTAAAAAACATATCACATCAACCATAATCATTACATATTTTTCTCTAAAAAAAACTCATCCAACCACATTTCAAACACAACATTTCTTATCCCTAAAAATCTTTTTTCTCACTTTTGTCATGAAAAAAAATTCTCCAAAATGGATATGCCATCCAATTAAGCCCTTAATTTCTAAGAAAAAATTTCATTGGTTTATAATTTATCAACGAATTAATAATTAGAATATTTGAAATTGAATTAGTTAGCATATCCACCGAAATCACGTGACATTGCATGCAAATCTAAATATAAGCAATGTATCTAAACTCAAAATTTTGATATTATGGGATTAGTCAAGATAATGATTAGTTTTAACCAATTTTTTAGGCCTAGAAAATCCATGAGAATCAGTGGACTTGGAACAAACTCGATCCTTTTAACCAACTTCAGATTTAAAATTATTGTGTATATATGTTATCTTCCATAAATCTCTGTTGTAAAATAAAAAATGAAAAATCTCTCATCATTTTCAGACTTCTCCCTACACCAATATTTATTACTACTGAAAGTGTGAGCCTCCAAAGTTTTGAATGCATTTATTTCAGATCCCCGTTGGTAAGTACAAATTTGTTGGGTATGCATATACATATAGATACAATTGCTGCACATTTGGTGGACAATTTGCATTACGTTGAAAGCAATTATATCATCTAATAATTCCTAGCTCTCAACTACGTAAATTACGTTCAACTTCAAATCATCATTTTTATTCTCTTTATTTCTTTTTTTCTATTTCTATTTTCTCATTTAATTATATTTTAATCTTATGCCCCCATAATGTTTCCTACAATTTTCAGGAGTAGCAGTATTTTACCATATGCTAAGGTAATTTTGAAACACGACTTCCATAAATAATTACGACTTAAAAATTTATGTCTTTATACTGAAATTATTGAATATCTTTTTGGATTGATATATATTTACCTTTTTCCACCTTTACTGTGTGTTTTTAATTCTTCTTTCAAAGTTTTGTTTGTGTAAGCCCTTTACTTTTAGCTGTTTCATTTTTCCTAATTTTTACTTATTTAATTTTATTAATTTCTTATTGTTGGTTTATTTAATTTCTCTATAATTTTTTTTGATTTCCTCTTAATTTGTTTCTTCTTTTTCTGTAAGCGATGCATTATATTTTTTATGCTTACAACCACCAATTACTTTAGCGTTTATATTTGTTTAGTTATGTATCTCCAGTTATATTGTATTAATTTCTTAGTTTGAAATCATTCAAGATATGTTCATACATGATATTGCTTGCATTTATTTTCTATAATACTAAAAAAATTATAAAAAATTCAAATATAATTTTGAGTTCTATCGTTAAGAAATAAAAAAATATATATATATATATTTCCTCCTGCGATTGATGGTAAATTAGATTTTTCAATATATGTTCAAATATTTTTTATTTTTTCAGTTTCTATTTCTGTTTGAAGATTAACCAGTATAGTATTCAAATTATGTAATTTTCCCCAACATTTGATAAGGAGTGAAAATGGGTCAAGTTTGTAATTCCTTTTTCTTTTTCTATAGTTTCTATAGTGAAAATAAGTCAAGTTTGGGGTGGGGTCAAGTTGGTAGAATGGATTTTCTTTTATTAATTCTATTAAATATTATTTTCATAAATCTCCCACCAATATATACACACACACAACTATCTTAGACATTTGTGGATAATTGATTGTTGAAATAACGTGATTATCAATGAGTGTATAGTGAGTGGTATGAGAAAATATTCCAAAGTTAAACACTTAAGTGCATTTGCATAGCTCAAATTTTGTTTTGAAAATAGTAACTATATTTTAGTTATGAAAGTCGTGTATTCATCTTAGAAAAACAATATTTTATTACTATGCATAGGTAGAATTTGACAAGTTTGCATAAAATTTTGCATTAATTGTATATATTTTGGACTGGATTTAAGTATTGAACTTAATTATAAAAAAAAATTGGATTTGAATAGAGTTTGAAGTACAGTAATGTTTTCATTATACTTTCTCAACATTAACAATAGAACATAATATACATTTGTGCATAGCACGGGGAGACATGCTGATGCTATATATATATAGCAGAGCGGTGTTTGACTTAGTTGGCTACAAGTTGACCAAATATTAATTTTCTAGGATTTTGAGTTTTTTAATTTTTATGAAAAGTTTTGATTGGTCAGTTCCAATAAGAAATTATCTACATTTTCAATAATAACCATAATTAAATCCAATTAGATTAGTAAGCATCACAATTATATCTTTTCAAATCTTAATTCAAAAGATTACGTTGAGATAGGATAGTTTATCTGGCGCTAATGATTCAAAATTTCAAACCATTTCTGTTCCTATCTTTGTGGCTGAATGGTTGCTTTATTCAAATTTAAACTATCAAATATTAATATATCTAAATCTTCTATAAAAAGATCTACAAGTCTACAACTATGAAAGCATTTTACAGGTTTGGCATCCTAATTCCTTTGTACGTTTTTCAATTTGCATGCTTTTTATTTGATTCTTAATATTTGTTGTAATCATTTGTGGCGTAGGGTTTGGATTACTGGGAATGGCCATTAAACAAGATTAAAAAGCAGTTATTTATTTGTTTTTTGGATTCTATATGTAATGAGTAAAAAATCATGATCCTCCGCTATTCTCTTTTGAATGATTGTTCCACAATAAGCTAAACACTAATCCATCATTTTTTCAGCTGCAGGCTCTAATACCAATTTCGCAGCACATCCTCCAGAATATTCAAGTGTGATTGTCGATTGCGTGTTATGATATCAATCTTCGTTAAACTTAATATTCTAGGTAATTATTGTTTAAGATTCTTACTTCTATATTTTTGTTTTTACGATTTACTTTCACCATTTTTTTTCTCTATTTTGAATTTGGAAGTTGCAATTCTACCTTATTTCATTTAGATTAGCAACAAAAAAGTGGAGCTAATAACAATTAAGAAATTCTTTTTTAAATGAGTTTTCATTCTTTATTTACTTATAACTTTAGGTATCGTTTTCATAGGTAAAATTGACAGACACAAGCTTCTAGCATACCAAGAACCTAAGGTGGAGGTTATTCCAAGTTTCATATTCATCATATTTCGTATTCATTATATTTGGTGTAATAGTTTGTAACTGATATTTGTATTATGAATACCATTTTTCAAGGCTTTGGCTCCTCTCCAATTGTCATCTTTTGCATTTGTATTTAATTGGATGAGTGACATGTCATTAAAATCTTGATCCAAAGGCAGTATTAATTTTTCTAAACTACACACCCTAACTAGAGTTAAAATAAATAATTAGCTTTCCTAATGTTTTTTAACTGAGGAATATTGCTTATTATCCCCTTAATATCTCCTATTATTATTTTCCAAATCCATGAATTTCCAATCTTCAATCTGAAAATGTATCTACTGCTTGGAAATTACTTCTTATGTTGCACATACTTGGTTGTTATGAACTTCATATGATAAGCATATTTTTAATGGCCAAAGAGGAGGGAAGGGGGGGGGAGAGAGAGAGAGAGAGTTAATGAAGGTTGTAGATCTTGGGCTTCATCTTTTCATATTCAAAGATTTAAAACCACTAACAGATCATGCCAATATTTTTTTTTCCTATTCAAATGTTTGAAGAAAAAATATGTAAAACTCTTATGATTTGTTGCAGAAAAATTATTCTATCATAAGCAAGGTATTAAATTTCGGTATCAGTATCGATATCGGGGTAGTAAATTCACGGAAATTTCAATGGAAATTTCGGGGATATTCAAAATTTCGATTTTGATTTTAAAGAAATCATGGATATTTATAGAAATATTTGAAAATATACAACGAAACTTTGTGTAACTTTAAATATCATAATTATGCATCTTTTACATAAATAATATTGTCTATATAATGTATGTATAGTGAATTTTGTCAAGTAATATGATTAAAATTTGTGGAGAAAAATATACAATAAATATGATTTGAGATTAAAGTAATAACCAAATCTCCTAGGAACTTCATAAAACAAAATACCACAATTTTAATACAAATTATCATTTAAAACCACATTATTTTAAATTTTGAAATATTTTGAGTTTGGCTGAAATTTCTAGATATTTCAGGAATTTCGGTAGATATTTAACAAAGTAATTTTCTTAAGAATTCAAGATTTCGGGAAATATCAAAAATATCGGGAAATATCGAAAATATCGGGAAATTTCGATAGATATTCTGCAAAAAATCGAATGTGAGATTTCGCTCCGAGACCCCCGGAAATCCGAAATTTAGGTCGAAATTTTGAGGTTTCGGAGGATATTTAAGACCATGTACATAGCTAATTGATTTAGATTAAATGAGATGGGTTTTTCTAACCATACTCTCTCTACAATTAATTATACTGAATTGACCAACTTTCGTAAACTCTGTCAGCCCAAAATTTATCACTTAAGACTTCGTTTATTTGCAAGGTAATGGAATTTAATTGCGAATTAGATAACTGTTAATTATATCTTTCAGCTATTTGAATACATAATAGTGTTTGGTTGTGTTTGAAAATTATACAAACATTTTTTTTAATGTTTAGTTAATGCACATTTTATAATAAATGAAATTCAATTAACTTAATCTTTTTATAAAGATATTTATATAGGTTATGTCACCTAAGTTAATTTGTGAAATAATTGTAGTAAAAAAATTAACACTTTTGGATACACTAACTATAATATTGTACTCATCTTTATTATTTAATTAATAAATAAAAGAAAAAATTACAATAATGATTGATGTAAATATATATGTACATACATGTATACATATATTTATAATAAATATTATATGTAAAACAAATTAAAATTAAATTAAAATATATGATTATATATATTGCATTTATATTTGTATAGATATACCCCCATACATGTAATAAATATAGCTCTGTATAGGCATACATATAAATATATGTTCATATAGATATTTTACTATGTAAATGCATATATACTCATATAAATAATATATATATGTAAATTATATACAAATATATTTATATAATATAATTACTTATGATTAAATATAATAACTATTTATGATAAAACAAAAATTATTATCACTTATTATCAAGGTATTAAATTTCGGTATCGGTATCGATATCGGGGTAGTAAATTTATGGAAATTTTAATGGAAATTTCGGGGATATTCAAAATTTTGATTTTGATTTTAAAGAAATCATGGATATTTATAGAAATATTTGGAAATATACAACGAAACTTTGTGTAACTTTAAATATCATAATTATGCATCTTTTACATAAATAATATTGTATATATAATGTATGTATAGTGACTTTTGTCAAGTAGTATGATTAAAATCTATGGAGAAAAATATAAAATAAATATGATTTGAGAGTAAAATAATAACCAAATCTTCTAGGAACTTCATAAAACAAAATACCACAATTTTAATACAAATCATTATTTAAAACCACATTATTTTAAATTTTGAAATATTTTGAGTTTGGCCGAAATTTCTAGATATTTCGGGAAATTTCAGGAATTTTGGGATATTTCGGGAATTTTGGGATATTTCGGTAGATATTTAACAAAGTAATTTTATTAAGAATTCAAGATTTCGGGAAATATCAAAAATATCGGTAAATATCGGGAAATATCGAAAATATCGGGAAATTTCGATAGATATTCTGCAAAATTGGATCGAATGTGAGATTTCGCTTCGAGACCCCCGAAAACCCGAAATTTCGGTCGAAGTTTTGAGGTTTTGGAGGATATTAAGACCATGATCATAAGATAGATTAAATTTCAACACTAATTCATCATAAGCGTGAATCCCCGTGCTATGCACGTTATGATAATTGATTATATATTATGATATCTACATATTTAATAAAATAAAAATCATAAACCTCACTTTATATTTTTATCACTACTGTCACTTTATTATAATGCAAAACTAACCACACTACAATTGATGAAGTTTGAAATATTGTTTTATCACAAGATAGATTAAATTTCAACACCATTTTTTTTAACTTTTCTTTAGAATTCTTGACCAATGAATTATTGTTTACTTATAGTTTTTTTATTTTTCTTGAGAATTCTTATTTTATTTTTATTTTTTGGTGATTATAATTTTTTGCAGTTCAATTAGCAACTTTGATAATTTATTCTAATGTTACCATCTTTCAATATTTTTACTTTTTCTTTTTTGAATGATTTACTAATTATATAACATATTTATATAATATTTTGTATAATATTCTTAAAAGATAATTCAATAGATAAATTTAGACAAATAAACAAATAATTAATCTTCATCAAAACAATAATTGTTTTTGAAAAAAACACTTTTCTGTTCTCATTAAGTACATTGAGTACTTACTTCAACATATATATAACGTGTAAAGAAAGTTTTTGTTTATATATACTAATCAATGGAAACGTATTTTTAATAAGGTATCTTCCGTCTTCCTGAAACCAATGAAACCTTAATTTTCACTCATAATTTCTTACTTTCCTTATTTTTGTTTCCACTTTGATACTATTCATTTTTCTAAGCTAATTATACATTTTTATAAATTGTTTCATATTATATATAGTTTTCGAATACATACTTCTATATATAAATCTAACAGAATCGAACACATGGTTATTCTTAATATGATCTGTTTTTCTTGTTTTCATAATCTCATGGTCATATATTTTATTCTCAATTCTTACTTTATAAATCTACTCAATTTAATAAATATATGCATGTAAATATTTACTTTTGTAAATTGAATAAAGACACAGCATAATTATAAATTATTATTTAAATCTAGATTAATATTGAATACCAAATTTTTTAATCTAGCTTTCATTCTTATCTATTTTGGTTTACATGAAATTATTAGACATCAAGGTCTATCTTTTTAGGATAAGGTTATCATAAAAAATATGATGTACTTATTCTTTTCTAAGTTATTTATACATTTTTGTAAAATATTTCAGATTAGATACAGTCGTCGACCACATAGTTCTATAAATAAATCTCATAGAATCCAACATGTGGTTATTCTTCATAAAAATTGTTTTTTTAATTGTTTTCATAATCAATCATGCTCACATATGTTTATTCTCAAAATATATGTTTAATGGATATTTTCACTTATAAATCCACTCAAATTAATAAATATATGGATGTAATTATTTACTTTTGTAAAGTGAATAAACACATCGCACATTCAATACATTATTATTTAAATCCAATATTGAATACCAATTTTTTTATTTAACTTCCATTCTTTATCTATTTTTGTTTACATTAGATTATTAGAGATATGTGGTCTTATCTTTTTAGGGTAAGATTATCATAAAAACTACTGTGTACATATGGACTTTTTTCTCTTTTTTGCTATTATCAATAGTTAAAATGTATGTGAAGATTATCTTAAAAATATATGGAAAATTTTAGTGCATATTAGTAGTAAAAATGTCTGAGAACGATAAATTTCCAATTAAAGCTTTCTGTTCAATAATTTTCGTGCATAGCACGGGGCACAGTTAATTATAATTGAATATATTATAAATGAAATGTCTTTTGGACAGGTTATATTATAAGCATGCACTATAAATAAAGGGCATGGAAGTGAAAGTAACTCACAAAACCCCAATTCAGAAAAACAATTAAAGTTATATACACACAGAAATATATATGGAAAGCTTTCAGCAGCAGCAAGAGAGTGGTGGAGGTAACAACGATCGTATCGCCGCCGTGGCGCAGACACCACCCACCGGCAGCGATTTAGCCGGAATTAGCAAACGGTATGATGAAGGACACGTGGAAGAAAAACCAGGATGGAGAAACTTTTTGTCATATGTTGGCCCTGGTTTTTTGGTCTCATTGGTTTATCTTGATCCTGGAAATCGTAAGACTCTCCAAACAATATTGAATGTTTCCATTATATATATGTGTGTGTATGTGTGTGTGTATTATTTTTCATTAAATTATGTTTATGGAACTAATATTGATGTGTCTAAATTACAGTGGAAACTGATCTGCAAGCTGGAGCAAACCATGGATATGAGGTAATTAATTAACGAATTATAATTATTTCATTATTTATTTCATTATATATATATATATATGTGTGTGTGTGTGTGTATATAGATGTTTGAAGATTGATTAAATTAGACCCTGATTTGGTATTTATATAAAATTTGATTTTTTGTTGTATATATGCACAGCTACTATGGGTGATCCTTATCGGATTGATCTTCGCTTTGATAATTCAATCACTAGCAGCGAACCTTGGAGTAAGCACCGGTACGTAAGCAACATTTAATTTTTGTCATTTAATTATATATATATGTGGGAAAATTACTAAAAAATCATTAAAGCAAACTTTTATATCCAAAAAACCCATGATAATATTTGTCAATTCAAAAAGTCCATTCCGTCAACTTTTCATTCCAAAAAACCCAAATATTATCATTTGCCTTCTAGTGTTAATAAATTTAAGGACTTAATTGCCCTTTGCCTTCTAGATTAAAAATTAATCTATTGTAGTTATGCAATAAAATTTATTTATTTAAAAATTTTGTATAGATAATTGATACTAATTATTATTTTAATTTTTAAATTTTCAGATTTTTTAATTTTTTTAAAAAATTTAAAACATATATTTATAGATAATTACCATATTAAAATAAAAGAAATTATATACAAATATTCAAAAAAATTAATATTACAAAAGAAATCCGTATTTTATGATTCATCAATTTGAAAGAATTAAAACAAAATGATACAATAAGAAAAAATAATTGACCAATTATTAACTTAATAAATAAAGGGGTAATTTAGTCCAAAAAGTTGTTAATCCTCATTTTTGGGGTTTTTGGAATGAAAAGTTTGTAGAATGGGTTTTTTAAATTGAAAAATATTTTCATGGGTTTTTCGGATATGAAAAATTATTTTAGGGGGTTTTGAGTAATTTTTCATATATATATATATATATATATGTATAATAAATGATAATTTCGTCAAATTATTGAATTTATTGGTGTGGCATGCAGGGAAACACTTGTCGGAGTTATGCAAGGCGGAGTACCCTATATTTGTGAAATACTGCCTCTGGATTCTGGCTGAGGTTGCCGTAATAGCCGCAGACATTCCTGAAGGTATTTCATTGTGTGTGTATATATATATACGATATGGATCAAATACATCCCTTGCCATTAAGTAAGATATAAGACTCAATCTAGGCCTTTGATTCAATTTGATCCCAAGGTCTACATTTAACACATTTAACTGATTTAATAATTTATTTTAATTATGTAAATAGCATTTTAGTCATTAAATTATAACTAACAGATTCAATTTAATACACAGTATCAAATCAAATCCCCAGTTTCACGCGCCATAACCGATTTCATTATATTCTTTCCATAATCACATATATCAGCAAAATTGATAAGAGATATTTTTTTACCCATTCAATTCATCATCAAATCGGTTGTTTTCCAACAAAATTGATTCGAGATATCGTTTTACTCGTTCAATTCATCATCAAGTCGGTTGTTTTCCAGCAAAATTGATATGAGATATTATTTTTTTCCCGTTCAATTCATCATCAAATCGGTTGTTTTCCAGTAAAATTCGAGATCGGCGCTGTAAAGATCGAAGGATATGCAGAAATCGAATCCCTAATCATCATCTTCTTCTGTTTTCAATTCAATTTTTTCTGAATTCTTCTTCTGTTATCAATTATGAGTTTGCAAATCATCATTAAGCAACTGATCTAATGTAATAGATAGAATGAATTTGAACAAATGGGTTTCTCTTTATTTCTCTGTAACAGACCATTATACACTACAATAACAAATCATTATACACTACAATACAAACCATTATACACTACAATACAAACCATTATACACTGTGAATTTTATACACAATTATATAGAATGGTATAACAGATTGTAGATTAGATTCATTATTATATACTACAATACAAACCATTATACACTGTGAATTTTATACACAACTATATAGAATGGTATAACAAATTATAGATTAGATTCATTATTATACACTACAATACAAACCATTATACACTACAATACAAACCATTATACACTACAATACAAACCATTATACACTGTGAATTTTATACACAACTATATGTATAACAGATTATAGATTAGATTCATTATTATACACTACAACACAAACCATTATACACTACAACATAAACCATTATACATTGCAAAAACTGTTTTTGGAATTTGGTCCCAAACTCTACTTCAATCTTGTAGGAAACGTCGTTTTAAAAACAACTCAGTATACTTATCATAAGTATACTGAGCACCACCCTATCGGGTCCAAATTTCATCGTTTTAATAGGTTTTTTCGCGTTTTTGTGTTTTCAGTCGGATTTTTATTTTTATTTTTATTTATTTCCATTATTTTCGTACTTTACCTTGTTTATAGTTACCATATATTTGATTATTAACTATTATATAATGGATTAATTAGCTATTGGACTCACTGTATAATGACTTATATGATACTATATAATAGGTTATAATATACTGTATAATGTAGTACAAAATGCTGTATAATATATTCAACTGACTGTTGAAAGGAGCACAATCACATGTTGTATATCCCTATTGTATGAACTGTATAATGTAATATAATACGATGTATAATTTAATATGATGAGCTGTATAATGTGTTCAAATCACAATATATGGTATATCACCATTATAGTTTACTAATTAATCAATATACAGAAATAACATAACATTCAAAAATAAAAAATCAAAGCAAATAACAATGATGTAAGCGAAAATATGTGGAATTCAATCTTTTCAGATTCTGGGTTTGCAATCTCGATTTTCAGAATTTTTTCGTGGGTTTCAGAATTTCAGAACATGTGGGTTTCAGAATTATTTTTTTGTGATAATCGAACGAAATCTGAGGTTAATACGATTCTATAAATTGAATGCGTTAATCTCGAGCTGAGATTGTGATAATAAATGGCTGAGTTCGTGGGTATCAGTTTTTGAGAGATTGCAGGAGATGATTGCCGTTCTTTTTGGTAAATGGGTGATGTATAATTTTGCCATTTTGTCCATTATACCCCTAATCCCTATTTTCCATTTTTTCCAGCCTGTTTATTCCTTATTTTTTGGACTGTTGGATTTAATGTATCCAATGGTGTATATTGGGTCTTAGATCTTATCTAAGAGAGGGTATGTATTCGATCTTGACCATATATATATATATATATATTAGACTACAAATAATATAATTACAACTGTCAATCAAGTGGAATCCACCGAACCTGCTTAGGTTCACACTCTTGATACCAAACGAGCTTTTATACTCAAGGCTCGTCAAGCCAAGCCCGAGACGGCTTGAATTTAAAATTTCATTATTTTTAGCTTTTAAGTATAATTAATAAGACAAATCTACCAAAAAGATAACTAACAATTTGAAATCGTCTCAATTAAATTATACTCGTATGATGTAGGTAAAAAGTATCTACAGGCTAAATTGAACACTTAAGAGTATATTACGACCCAAGCCCAACAAACATGTGACTGTGAGGGTTTCTTGTGTTTTATGGAAAAATTATAAATACTCTTCTGGAAGAGTTTGAAGGAAAGGGGATTGAAGATTATTTTCCTGACTTGAGAAGGGCTAGAGAGTTCATGGGAAAATTGGAGGAGGAGATTTCAAACTTATGGCTTACTTGACTTCAAAAATTCAAAATATTAGTTATTTCTACAAATAATATTATAATATAGGGAGAAATGCAATATTGGTATTGTAGGATATATGCCATTGCAATATTAGTCCCAATCTTTACCGGGTTGTAAAATTAATCCAAGGGATAAAAAATGTTGTGATTTGATCTTGTCCATCAACTTTTTGATGGAAAATGCGTGAGTGAGCTTCACGCACATAACAGACCGTTGGGACTAGTTTTTTGGAAAAAAATTGGATGGCATATTCATTTTGGGAAAAAAAATCATGACAAAAGTGAGGAAAAATATTTTTAGCGATAAAAATGTGGTGTTAAAAGAGTGTTTTCTTGAGTTTTTCTTTTATAAAAAAACATGTAATAATTATGGTTGATGTGATATGTTTTTTGTTGGAAAAAATTTGTTTGGATTGTTGTTTAGATATAATTTTTCTTAAACATATCTTAGTAAAACTCAGCTCGGAAAAAGCCATTTTAGTCAATGAGTGAACTGTCAAATCATGAACAGTAAAAATCTACTTTTTCTTTTCATTTTCAAGTAAAGGTGGCCATTCAATTAATGCTTAGTACTCTATACTCGTAACATATATTATCTTTTATTTTTTATATCACTAAAATCGAAGGTCCCAATGTAACGTTAATAACATGTACGTATATTTATTAATTATAAGTAAAAAAATTGTAGTAATTAATTAAATTGAATTTATTTGTGACAGTGATTGGGACGGCGTTTGCCCTAAACATATTGTTCCACCTCCCAGTTTGGGTGGGGGTTCTTCTCACGGGTTTTAGTACTCTTCTCTTGCTCGGACTGCAGAAATATGGCGTAAGTACTCTCTAATAATTATTAATTATTTCATTAATGTACTCAAATATTCTATTACCTTAAAATAGTAGTTGACATCTTACTATATTTTTTATTATTCAAAGTTTAAATGAATTAATAGTTTAGTTGACCAATACCAGTACGTATGTACGTATATGACGGTGATTATATGTATTATACGCATAGTACCCATCAAAATACTAAATGATCCATAAGCATTTTGAACCTTTTTTATACCACTATATCAAACATTTCCTCTGCAATCATCCAATTATAATAATCAAAATTAGAGCCCTATTAATATATATATATATATATATATATATATATATATCTTGCACCTTAACTATATTGATCATCATACACTTAATTAAAACAAATAATTGTTATTCAAAATAGCTCTCTCTTTTAAAGAAAAAAGTATATATTCTTTTACATATCAATTTTGATAATTTATTTTTTAAAATTTTGGCTGATTTTCCCAAAAATTATAATTGAGCAGGTGAGAAAGCTGGAATTTTTAATAGCAATGTTAGTATTCGTTATGGCAGCATGTTTTTTTGGGGAATTAAGCTATGTGAAGCCTCCGGCAGTAGATGTAATGAAAGGAATGTTCATTCCTAAGCTAAGTGGTCAAGGTGCTACAGGTGATGCCATTGCACTGCTCGGTGCCCTAGTTATGCCGTAAGCACATTTTTACAACATCGACCTGTTTTCGTTTTTTCATTTGAAAAATTTGTTCTAATAAATTTGACTTCAATCTTAATTTTAATTTTTCATACAGGCATAATCTCTTTCTCCATTCTGCTCTAGTGCTCTCCCGGAAGATACCAAATTCGGTCCGTGGAACTAATGTAAGTAAAATCATGTACTTAATTTTTTGTGAACGAGAATGGTCGTGTGTTAGTTACATACATAAATGTAGTATGGACACGCCACAATTCTGAATCCTATTTTATATAGGAGAGAATAAGTATATCAATAGTCAACCCTAGAACGTACATAAATGTAGTATGGACAGACAATTCTGAATCCTATTTTATCTAGGAGAGAATAAGTATATCAATAGTCAACCCTAGAACGATATAGTTATAACCGGCCTAACATATAGACTCGTAACGTAAAGCTATATATAAAAATATCTTAGACACGGATATCCCTCGAAGATGTTAATGAACTTTGGATTAATGTGTCGTAGAAGTCCATTTTGCATTATAATTTGAACACACAAATAGGCTCAAATAGTCAACAATAACAATTGTAAGGGATGATAAAGGTTCTTTTTCATTTTCTTATAGTTGAATTCAAGATATGTAGTGATTCTAACAAGAAGATTCTATGTAATTATCATTTTTAATTACAAACTAATTTAATTTCTTGTATTTAATTTCAGGATGCATGTCGATACTTCTTATTTGAGAGTGGATTCGCACTTCTTGTAGCCTTTCTGATAAATGTTGCAGTTATTTCTGTGTCCGGGACCATTTGCTTAGCCGATGATATATCAAAAGATAACGCAGATCGTTGCAGTGATTAACACTTAATTCTGCCTCTTTCCTTCTCAAGGTTCAATTCACTACTACAGAAATGACCTATAGCAGCGGTTTTTTTGGGCCTATTACAGCGGTTTTGAACCGCTGCCATAGGTACCGCTACCATAGGTCAAAATCCTATGGCAGCGGTTCCGGAACCGCTGTCATAGATCACCCTATGACAGCAGTTCTATAGAAACCGCTGCAGTAGGGTGACCCTATGGCAGCGGTTTCGGCAGAACCGCTGTCATAGGGTCATTTATTCAAAAAAAAAAATTAAATTGGACCCTATGGCAGCGGTTCCGGCTGAACCGCTGTCATAGGGTGGTTTATTTATTTTTTTTTAATTTTATTTTATCGTTTATAATGTTGCCATGTCGGAATGACACGAAATTCGCACGGTCATAGCGAAACGGCATTCTGAACAAAAAGCTCTCGTGATTTTAGCGATCCGAGATCGTTTAAGGCCTCAAATACGCGTTTTATTACATAAATCCGTATTTTTGTAATAAAACGCATATTTGAGGCCTTAAACGATCTCGGATCGCTAAAATCACGAGAGCGCAAGACAAAGTCTTGCGTTTTGTTCAGAATGCCGTTTCTCTATGACCTTGTGAATTTCGTGTCATTCCAACACCGCAAAATTTCAACCGAGAAATATTTTCATAAATACACAAATATACGTACACCCACACATACACAAATATACATACACCCATCAACATATACACAAATATACATACACCCATCCACATATATACATACACAAATATACACACACCCACACATACACAAATACACCCATTAACATATACACATATATGCATACACCCATGAACATATACACAAATATACATACACCCATCCACATATATACATACACAAATATTCATACACAAATATACATACACATACACCCACATATACACAAATATAAATACACCCACACATACACAAATATACATACACCCACACATATATGCATACACCCACATATACATACATCTATATATACTCTGTGTGTGTGTGTGTATATATATTTATCTAAAAAAAAATACCAAAACTAAATGGAAGAAGGCGGCGGCGGCGGAGGTGGGCGGCGTCGGCGTCGGCGGCAGAGGCGGAGGTGGGCGTCGGCGTTGGCAGAGGTGGGCGGCGGCGGTCCTATACCGAGAGAGAGAGAAGTAGATCTAAAAATAGAGAGAGAAACCGAAAGGGGCGGCGGACGGCGGAAGCGGTGGTGGTGGTGGTGAGAGAGAGAGAGAGAGAGAGAGAGAGAGAGAGAGTGAGAGAGAGTGAGAGTGAGAGAGAGGGGGGGCCGGTTTGAAATAAACCCGCCCAAATTTTGAACTTTTGGCAGCGGTTCGGGCAAAACCGCTGCCACAAAGTTCAAATTTTTTTTTTTTTTTTTTGACAACTTTTGGCAGCGGTTCGGAACCGCTGCCAAAAGTCCAATTTTTTTATTTTTTTTTTGACACCTGTGACAGCGGTTCGGCACGAACCGCTGTCATAGGTCCGAACCGAGTGCCCCCTATTACAGCAGTTTTCAAAACCGCTGTCATAGGTGCGCTGTAATAAGACTTTTTTGTGGTAGTGATTTCAATGAAATACATCCAAATTGTTTAAAGAAATAAAATGAAGATTAATAAAATGTATTAATTAATTTTCTAAAAGATATTCTTAATTATATGCATTATTTCAGAATGTTTTGGGGAGATCAAGTTCTACTGTTTATGCCATTGCGTTGCTAGCATCAGGCCAAAGCTCCACTATTACAGGCACTTATGCAGGTCAATTTATTATGCAGGTACTAAACAAATATTTTTCATTTCAACTTTAATTTACAATACTTGTAGTTATATCAGGACTCTGAATTTCGAGGCGAATCTTTGTAGTTAAAAATGTATCATAGGTATTAATTTATTTTATCCATTCTATGATAAGAGGGCTTCTTGGATCTCAAGATGAGAAAATGGCTCAGAAATTTGATGACAAGGTGCATTGCCATAACACCTAGTTTAATTGTTTCAATCATCGGAGGATCTTCGGGAGCTGGTCGATTAATCATCATCGCATCGGTTTGTACTATTATTTTGTTGATATATACTTATTTGAAATTTTATTTCAATTCAAACTATAAATACACATTTAATTGATGAAAAAACTCCTTTTTTATGGCTTTTGCAGATGATTCTATCTTTTGAACTTCCATTTTCCCTAATCTCACTTCTCAAATTCAGCAGTAGCTCCACCAAGATGGGACCTCACACGAACTCAATATATGTAAGTGTTTATCCCGGATAATTTGAAGCGTTGGATCACTCAAAATCTCGAATGAGATAGGACGATCAAACGGTTCATGTTCACTAGACTATTACTTAATCTATTATTACACTCGTGAGAAAATTAAGTGACCAAATCAAATTTATTGCACGTAGATTATCGTGGTGTCGTGGATATTAGGGCTAGGAATCATAGGCATCAACATCTACTACTTGAGCACGGCATTTGTCGATTGGCTAATCCACAACGACTTGCCAAGAGTCGGGAATGTGTTCATCGGGATCATAGTATTTCCATTAATGGCAATCTATATACTATCAGTGGTTTATCTCATGTTTAGAAAAGATAAGGTTGTGACATTCGTCGACCCGACAAAGTTCGACCCGATTGCCCAAACGCGAATGGAGAATGGGAATGCAGTTGGAGATGGAGGGGTCGAATTGCAAACTGTTCCATATAGAGAGGATCTTGCTGATATTCCATTGCCCCGATAAAATTTTCCTTTTTTTTTCTCTTTTTTATTTTCCTTTCCAAGAAGTTGTACTATTGTATAACGTATACCCCCTTCCGAGCAAGTAGTTCTCTAATGTTCAATAAAGTACTTTTTTGTTTCGTTACTCTATGCAAATTTTGCATCTAGTTTTACTTAATGAAATATTGTAGATTTTCTTAATTGAATTATCAAGTTCTGTAATAGCGAGATGCATCCAAAAAAGTGATGTATTTAGTAATTTAGTATGGTACCATCAGCTTTTAAGAAAGAAGAAACGAAGGCATGGCAAAAGACCTTGGTGAAAAGGTGACATGATCAATGTTTGGTAAAGGCTGTAGGATTCACAAAGATTTTACCACGAAATACTCTCTGGAATGTTTGGTAAAGATTGTGCGATTATAGTCGAGTCGATTTGATGCAGTATTTTGGTGCCCGTCTATTTCGACCGTGTGGCAACATAAGAGCAGCTCACATGACATTCTCAAAATTGGCCAGTACACATGACATCTATAAATATTCACCCATTCATCACAATAGATTCATTGTTCATGTGTCGCTCCGAAGGCGGAGGAATATTATTGTGGAAGTGGATACGGAAGTTGTGTGGAACTTAGTTTCTAATGGAAAAGTGGAAGCTCACCCCCTTGGAGGTGTTATTCTTGATTGTAGGAAACTCATTCATAACCCTTGGAGTTGTGAGTTCAGACATGTGTTTAGTGAAAGGAACGGGTGCGCGGATGCGCTTGCAAGGATTGGACAAAGCTCGACGGATCAGGGGCTTGTTTGGGATTCTCCACCTGAGGATCTCGCTGTTAGACTTAGGGAGACTCCTTAGTTTCTTTTGCTCACGTTGTTGTACCAAAAAAATTTGTATGACCTAGATATGGTAATGGGTGGACATTGGCCAAACTTTTGGTCTAGACTCTAGATCCAATTAATGTTCAGACCTGGACCCGACTCCGTTCTTTGAGTTTTCTGAGAGTTTTCTCGATCAACAAACTTTAATGTGTTGTCATTTCATGTAGTTGTTTACACCTAAATTAAAATCAAATTGGGCTTATGTTCGAATAGGGCCCAATAATGGATGACTAGGATAAAATCGGATGCGCCTGGGTTTAAAGAGGTCCAAAATGGGAACATCTAAATATTCAAAAAGACAGTGTGGGTCAGATCAGAAGCCCAACAGAAACAAGAGAAACAAAAAGTCCAAAGATCCAGAATCAACCCGATACAAGAAAATGAGCGCCAAAATTAAGAAATTTGAAGGAGGAGTTGGTAGCGGTTCCGGTAGCAGAAAAGAACGTGGGGGTTGCAAAGAAACCGAAAAAAGGAGTGGAGAATATATAAGTGAAAAGAGGAAGAAATAAAGGGCATCATCAAACACTCAGAGAAATTCTGCAAGTTCTTCATTTCATTGGGAGTACGAATAGAGTAATCGTAGCTGTTAGGAGTAATTAAGTTTAATTAGGTGTCAATATGGTGTCAATATTATTATTCACAGCCACACAATCCATTTCCCAGCCAAACAATAATTGTCCCACTACCTGCGGAAACGTCGCCGTTCCGTTTCCATTCGGCCTGAATCCGGGCTACTATCTCAATGAAACTGGCCTATTCCATCTTCTGCAACGAAACATACAATACCCCGAAACCGTTCCTACAACCAAACAACAACCTTGAAGTACTCGGAATCTCCCTCGAAGACCACACTCTCCGGGTGGAGACCCCGGTGGCACGTGACTGCGACGTCCACAAAGGCAACGAGATGGAGGGCAGCCAGAAATCACGCGCCATCTTGGAAACCAACTTCACGGTCTCCGACCCGGCCAACAGGTTCACCGCCGTGGGGTGCGACGCTTTGGCTTTCCTCAGAAATTACAAAGGCGAAAACTACAGTACAGAGTGTTTGGCCTTTTGCGACCGGCTTAGCAGCGTCACTAATGGGTCTTGCTCCGGGGCGGGATGTTGCTAGACGTCTATTCCTCCTAACATGAGGGATTTTACTACCAGTGTTACGTCAGTGGATGATCATCGAGACGTGTGGAATTTCAATCCCTGCAGCTACGCTTTGGTGGTTGAAACTGAAGCTTTCAACTTCTCAAGCTTAGATTTAAAGGACTTCCAGAAGAGGGAGACTGTGTCTGTCGTTCTTAATTGGTCCGTCGGAAATGGATCTTTCCGTCAGGCCCGGAAAGATGCTTCAACATATGCTTGTAAAGCTGATTCAAGTGAAGCTCGGGACTCCAAAGACGGGTCGGGTTATAAATGCGTCTGCAAGGCGGGTTTTGAAGGCAACCCATATCTTGTTGATGGTTGCAAAGGTATTGGGTTATAACTTTCTCTTTAATATTTTTTTCCAGGCTTTAATAATTAGTTCTGAGATCAGTTTCATGTTGATTTTTAGACATTGACAAGTGTAAAACATTAGATCCCTGCATTGGAAAGTGCACGAATTGCCCGGGAATTTTTCGTGCTCGTGTTTACCAGGATATAAAAGAGATGGAAAGAAGAATGATAGCGGTTGTCTTTCTATGGCTCAAACCAAGGGGTGTTTGTTGTCTATCTATATCGTACTAGATACTTCAAATTTTCACATTAATTATTTTATGGGTAAATTACATGTACGTGACACCCTAATTATTTTAAAACGTCCGAGATCTTAAAAGTTAACATATCTTCATCCTAAACAGATTACAGTTTCATACTCTAATTTTTGAGTTGTCGATTTGTTGTCTTAGTAATTTGTCAAAACCAAGAAGACTGACTCACGCTCACCACTGCTTCTCATCTTCCGACCACCACCATGCATCCTCAGCACAACGGCCCTCTGCCACCCACACCGCTATCCATTCGAGTCTAATCGAATCGAAGAATTGTTTCGACTTTGGAACAATGAGCTCGTTCGGCGGAAGAAGACTCAGAGGGAGGCGAGGTTGGGGGAGAGTGTTGATGTGAACCGGCGGTATTGGGAAGTGGCGGCGGGTGGTGGAGGATTGATGAAGAAGATGAACGTTCATAGTTGTTTTTCTTAAATTTTTTCTTCTTTTTTTTCAGATTTTTCGAAATTTGTTTTTTTAAAAAAAAAAAATTCATTTGTTCTTTTTCTTCTTCATACTTTACATCTATAATAAATATTTTTATGATATTTCTAATTTTTACTAAATAATTTTGTACTTTTAAAATATTTTTATAATAATTTCCAATATTTAGTAAATATTTTTTTGCATTTTTCAGATATTTTCTAATATTTACCAAAGATTTGGTTTATACTTTTTTTAGATATTATCTAACATTTATGAACATATTTATATTTTTAAGATATTTTATAACATTTACTAAAAACAATTTTTATTTTTAAGATATTTTCTAATATTTTATAATCATTTTCAATATTTACTAAATATTTTTTCTATTTTTCAGACATTTTCTAACATTTAATAAATTGTTTTTATATTTTTAGGATATTTTAGAGTATTTTTATAATAATCTCTAATATTTACTAACTATTTTTTCTATCTACTATAATAATTTCTAACATTTACTAATTTTTCTTTATATTTTTCAATAACTTTTTATCATTTACTAAATACTTTTTTATATTCTTAAGAATGTAAAATTTTTGATATTAACTAAATATTTTTTATTTGTTTTGGAGATTTTCTAATATATATATATATTTCTGATATTTTAAATATTTATTTAATATTTTTTATATTTCTTTTATTTTCTATTTTCAAAATTTCTTCCTAATGGCGGTTGATGGATGTAAACATTTGCAAATTATATGGGGTATCAGTAATTAAAAAAAGTTGGGGATATATTTATAGTTAGGCGTAACTACAGAGGGTGTGGGCGTAATTTTCCCTATTTGTAATGATTCATTTTCTAGATCGAATTGTTGTTCGTTCTTATATTTTTATATGCAGGTGTAGGTATAGGCATTTTGGTAATAGTCATTGTATCTTCCTAGGTATACTGGATATTCAAGCATAGAAAACTCGAGAAAATGCGACAAAAATTCTTCAAACAGAATAGTAGATTGCTATTGCAGCAGAAGCTCTCCAGCAATAACGAATCAAATGCACCACTCAAAATTTTCACCTTATACTACAAGAAAAGATAAAATCCGCAACAATTTTTTTAACCACGACATGATTTTCGTTGCGGATTATGATGTTTTGGCAACAAAAAATAAGTTTCGTAGCTTATTACAATTTACCTACAATGATTTTAGGACAAAAAGTATGTTTTGTTGCTTAAAATGTATTTTTCAACAAGTCCCTAATTAGGGATGGCAACAGGACCAGGTCTAACGAGTACCCGCTCCGTATGGAACGGGTATTAGTCCAAATAAATGGGACAGGATCCGGGTACGAGTATCAAAAATCAAGACCTGGCCGGGTCCGGGACGGGAAATGAGTCCAGGCAATACCCTGACCCCGACCCCGACCCGGACCAGTCAGTATAATAAATATTATTTTATATTTATTTGGTTGTTTATTGAATGTATAAGTGGTTAGTGATTTAGTGAATTAGTTTGATGATGTAAACCCAAGTATGGAGTTGACTTTAATTTTTTAAACTCGTTTTGTATTTTTCTTTTTTGCACTTAAGTATCGGATGACTTGTAGTGGATTTGTTTATGTTGAATCATCAATTCGATGTAATTTTCTTATTTTATATGTTCTAAATGCGTTTGTAAGAATAAGATAAAAAAAAATGTCAAAAAAACAGAATCAGCCGTGTCCAACGGGAAGGACCCGGACCTGCCGTGAAATGATCGGGTCCGGGCGGGGCCGGAAAATGACTGGATCTGTGACGGGTCCGGGTCAGGGTCTGAAATTTTTTTAACGGGACGGGTCCTGAGTCCTGCCCTTCCCGTCCCATACCCGTCCCGTTGCCATCTCTATCCCTAATCCACAAAGTCTATTTTGCAACAATTTTTAGCAATTGCAACAAAATACTTTGTTGTGTACGAATAATTTTTTGCGCAACTATAACAATTCTTTGCAATACCTTGTAATGTTGCAACAAAATACTTTGTCCCTTATAAATAGTGAAAGACAATAAAATACTTTGTTGCTTACGAGTAATTCTTTACACGACGACAATAACTCGTTGCAAAATCTTATAATGTGCCAACGAAATAATTCGTTCTGTATAAGTGGTGAAAGGCAGCAAAATATTTTGTTGCGTAAGAGCATTCTATAGGCAACAACCACAACTCGTTGCAAGACCTTATAATGTGGCAACGAAATAATTCGTTGCCTATAAGTGGTGAAAGGGAACAAAATTTGTTATTGTAAATGCTTCAGTAGATAGACAACAAAAACAACTCGTTGCGAAATCCCATAATTGGCAACAAAAAAAAAATCTTCTAATAATGCTTAAAGGTAGCAAAAATTGTTGTAGTGAATACTTTAATAAATAGGCAACGAAATACATACACACACACACACACATAAATATATTTTATATTTACATTTCAAATTTATACAAAGAGTAAATGAAAGTTAAATATGCAAATAATTTTAAAATTTCAAGAAAATATCATTTTATTGAACTATAATGTTTTTCCAGCAATAGAATTAGAGATTTTATAATCAATTTGGTGATACGTACTTTTTTTTTATTATTATTGTTGTTATACAGATCAAAAATGTGATTTTTGGCTTCAATGTCATATTCATGAATAACCGAATGGATGACGCTTTAGCCTTCGATGCATGGGTGGAGGGTTCAAATTATGTGGTGGTTTTCTTTGATATCTTTTTCTTTTTAATAAACCCAAGATATACTCTCTTTTTTTCCAAGGTCCAAATATATAGTCTTGGATATATATGTCCCTGTTTGCATGAATGATACTTGAATTTTTTGATAACCTTGATTTTTTTAATGTTAGATTTCGGGTCAACTCAAGCTAGAATTGAAGCTTATATTAATTTTGACCCTCACACAAACTTAGAGCCGAAAAGCTCCAACGAAGTTCATTGCATTCATTGACGACAAGCTCACACAATATTAAGCCTATTGTGCTTGAGTTGTTAGGGGTGAGCATCGAGTTGAGCTCGATTGATGCTCAAGTTTTTTCTAGCTTGAACTGACCTTTCTAACAAGCCGAGCTCAAGCCAGTTATACCGGTTTGAGCCTGTTAAACAAATATCTTATTTATCTTTTTGAATGTAGGGGGAAGCTTACGCTTACCTTTTGTATAGGCTGTTGTGAAGTTATTCCTTATAAACTGAGAAAGTGGGATGGGTCTCATGAGCTTGGTCTTACTTCACCGTCGAGAAACGAAAGAAGACTTCCATCTCTAAGTTTAACTCAGACGTAGCTCCCTTCCTTTTGTTTTGGGCGTGGAGCATTATATATATAATATTATATTCTATGTTACTATATAATAACAATAATATATTTAATATTTATCATGATTATATTTAAGGTTTAGGGTTTAGGGTTTAATTAATATAAACTAATAAAAAAATTCGGCTCAAGCTCGACCCTGGCTCTAGCTCAAGCTCATTTGCTCAACCTTGTCGAGCTCGAGCTCGAGCAGAGCAATTTGGTCAAGTTCGGCTCATGTGCACCCCTATGCTTGATCCATGCTCAGTTCATCCAGCTCGATTAGAGCCTATCAGTCAGTACAACAAACCAATATATCAATGAATTTACTTGTAGATCTCTCACTATGTTCGAATAGTACCGAATTGAGCGTGAGTCTGACTAGATTCGATTCACTCGACTTGACCGATAAGGAAAAACTAAAAAAGACCAAAAAAAAAAAAAGAGAGGTTCTTATATAGTATGGTTAATGCTCTTTTAACAACTTCATCTCAACTTATAATTAACACTTTTTTTTTTTCAACTTATGCAAAAGATGAGCTTTTGAACAAGTAAAACTTTTTCTAGTCAAACCATATGAACAACTATCTTTCAAGTTGTAAAATTAGGAACTTTTTTAGATTTCATTAGGATGAACATAACTCAAAAGTAATTAGAAAAAAAAAACCAAAAAACAAGATAATAAGAAAAATGGTTGAGTTTATTTAGATTTTTTTTTATTTGAGTATTTTCAGATTTCTAGATAGTAGAAAACAATTGAACTATTTTTTCTATTACGTACATCTTTAAAATACATCTCGTACGATCGTGGCCCATCGATCGTAATGGGTAATATCTTTAAATTCCTCCTCGTTTAACAATGGTTGGATCAGAATAAGATTCACGGATAACCCCAGATTTCAAACCACAACTTCCGCATTTAATTTCTCATTCGTCCAAACTCGGATTAGAGAATTCGAAATGCACACGTGTTTTTCGAATTTGTTACCGTAAGTACGTCACTCGTACTTTATTTGCATCTGATTTCCAACAATCCCCCACATTATGAATCCAAGAGGGGGTGCCATTTGTTGTTTAAAATGAATAATTTGATTGTGATAAAATGGATATGCAAAATCTGAATCGAGGCGAGAGTTGAACTCTCTATCCTTAACACATATTGCCCCGCTATAGCCCTGCTATTGGTGGTACGGGTTCCTGCAATTTGTGTCCCAGATACAACGATTTTTCTCGGGATTGAACCACTTCAAAACCGAGACCCACGAACAAATCCTGTTTCGAACTCTCAATAATAACATAATTCAACTCTTGTTTCATTATTCCCGATAACAAAACTCAAAGAAGAATATGAATGAAGAGGAATTGTTATTCGCTCTTAAGAATGAATACCCAAGGGGGGTTTTTATAGGGATAAAAGGGGCATAAGAGTCATTAACTCACTTTAATGACTCATATGTGATAGATCAATGACTCACATGTGATATGATCAATGACTCACATGTGATGTGATCAATGACTCATATAAATCATTAATGACTCACATGTAATTTAAATACAGCTCGTACGATCGTGGCCATCGATCGTAATGGGGAGTATCTTTAATTCCTCCTCGTGTTACACGGTTGGATCAGAAAAAATTCACGGTAAACCCACAAATTTCAAACCCCAACTTCAGCATTTAATTTCTCATTCGTCCAAACTCGGATTAGAGAAATTCGAATGCACACGTGTTATTCGAATTTGTTACCGTAAGTACGTCACTCGTACTTTATTTGCATCTGATTTCCAACAATCCCCCCACGAATGAAATAACATATGTGCAGACACATTGAGAGTTCGGGTGAAAAACTATAGCATCAGAAAGGTAGCTTTTGGCTTTGAACCTTTCTTAGTGAAAATCATCGGATTTACTAGGCTGCCCAGAACGTGATGTCTTGAATTGTTCAGCCGTTTGTGTAAACCAAGACAATGATATTCACACTGTAGTCTCTCGAACAGATTTCGTTCTCACTGTTGGGTCCATTTTGGCCGTGGCACCCCCTCTTGGATTCATATGTTTACATTTTGCCAAATGTGAGGCGGCCTACACCTCACACTTCATAGCTGACTTCCTATTTAAGAGTATCCTGTCATACTCCACTTCATTTAGACAGTATAGGAATCATTAAAAGCCCGCTAACCTTTGCTACAACTTGCAGGTTGCACTTCTTTATCCTAGGCAATGGGTTGGAGTTAAACTCCTAAGTGCCATACTGAATTTTCACAACTTAGTTTGTCCCATTGAACCATGATCTTGGGATCTCCAGCCATGGTTGGGTTACCGCTGTGTCCATTCTTAATTTGTAGTCTTTAACCCCATTCCTCTTGATAGGCAGTCTATTTGATCTCTATGGGTCCTTTCGTCAAAGGATCTACTTTATCCTCCAGGATCAGTGGAGATAATGCCATTATAGATCAACTGCTTAATGGTATTGTGCCTACGACAAGCCTGTCTAGACTTACCATACTTATGCCACTATATGCCTTTGTTATTGCAGACTACAAATCGCAATTGTATGCACGTGCTATTGCCGACTTATTGTCTCAATATATCAAATTGGGCATATGTGCATATTTCAATATGGGTTCACCATGGTTCTCAACCAAGTCTTTAGTCACTTTCTTACAAGAGCACTGTTATGGAAACTAAATTTTCCAAGTATAGTCTCAGTAAGACAAGTCTTTGGACCGTACCCATATCATTTATGTCGAATTCTTTTTCAACATCCTTTCAGTAGTCATGATTGCTTACATAATCACATATCAAACTTTCACACCAGAAAAGTAGCTTTTGACTTTGAACCTTAGTGAAATTTCATACTATGAGCTATGTGTTTTGTTAAAACCATGTATCACGCTTGTTGATTATGAAGTCGTTTGAAAACATAATATTTTGTCAAACCTTTCATGCCACTACTTTGGAGCTATGTTCGAGTCCGTATACCGACCCAACATACCCCTCGGTTAGTTCCATGTGAACTTCCTCATCTAATCCTTTGTTTAAGGAACACAGTTTTAATATCCATTTCAAATATCTCATGGTTATGCAAATTAGCAACAACGATGAATATTTTATGGATTTAATTCTCATTCCTGAAAACATGAAAAGACGAAATCAAGGTCTACCAT
The DNA here is from genome assembly GCA_019426215.1 of Buddleja alternifolia. Taxonomy (NCBI): domain Eukaryota; kingdom Viridiplantae; phylum Streptophyta; class Magnoliopsida; order Lamiales; family Scrophulariaceae; genus Buddleja; species Buddleja alternifolia. Next base: position 39,137,497 of record CM033397.1, on the reverse strand, counting down.
TTGAAGGTTCCCTTCGGCTACCAAGTACGCCTTGTAACCTTGTTAAGGTTTGGGTGTTTTTACCTTAACCCACAGCCCCCATATTTGTACGTAACTGTAGGAAATCTTGCCATCTTTCAGGCAGATTCTTACTCTTACTACTACGTGGGACCTTCGTTCAGAATGTAGTTATCTAGGACCACGTCCCCCACAATTCTGAATTTATCCAACGCATCATTATCTTCTTTAGAGTATGATTTTGGCGTTCGGAAATATCATTAGACCATGGTGAATACTACCACACTTGCATCAAATTCTTTGAACGACGCACCATCGGATGTTTGATCGACTTTCTCGATTGTACTCCAATGGTCAAATCCTTCGTATTTTTGACCAAGTTGTGTACTTCGTACACCACGTCGTCTAGACGTTTCTCTTTTCAGAGAATATGTGCCACAAACATTAGGACCGATCTCACTCAACAACTGTATAGTTTAAAGTGACGACGTCCAAGTTTATGCACAACACCACTTTACCTATTCCAACCACAAGTGACGTGATCAAGTTTTCCATAAACATCATCCGCTCATCAGCCGGAGTGTAAGATGTGCACTTGGTTTGGAACTAGGTTTGAAACCTGGTTTTTACTCTTTTATACGTCCCATATTTCAACCTGGGTTCTCTTCTAAATATTGTGTAGTCACTCAGCTTTTCCATCAACTTTATCTAAAGCTATGAATTCTGACATGATCCATACAAGTTCATTTAGATGATTTCAATGACACTGCTCCTCCACCGATGGTAAACCAGAACCACTCGTGGACTTAGAGTCGTTTGTGTCAGATATCCAGTATCCTCGAGAAAAGACAACGATTCTATATTCCATGATTTTGCCGTCATGAATATCAGAATTTCTTGACTTTATGTACGAGATACGCTATGAAGTGCATATCCAATATGCAGTCAATGGTCCTTGACCATTTGGATTTTCGGTATTCCAAAACCTCCACATTTTCAAAGTCAAACATCCCGGGAAAACTTTTCTGATGTGGAAGATCAGATTAAACTGCAACCACAGAGCATACTCAGAATACCCGAGCTCTAACCACTTGTTGTGGAACTCAGAGTCATATTCCACCAATTATAGAAATAGAGAGTGAATATTGTATCCAGGGAAAACTTTTCAGATGTGGAAGATCAGATTAAACTGCAACCACAGAGCATACTCAGAATACCTGAGCTCTAACCACTTGTTGTGGAACTCAGACTCATATTAACATAAATCTATTTTATTTTAATAGACAAACTCAAAATGATTACATTCATGTTGGGCCGAGCCCACACATGATTTAATAAATGTAAAACAAGTAAAAGCAAAAAGCAAAAAGTAAAAGTAGCAAAAGGCAAAACTTTTCCATAATGAACGGCTATTTAGCAATTCTTTTTCATGCCTTTTCATGATGACTACTTTAATGCTTTTTACTTTAACATTTTTAATATATTAATAAATAAAAACAAAATAAAAGACAAAGCAAAAAGCCTCTCTTTTTCCCATCCGAGCTTTTGTGGCTTTTATTCTTACATCATCCACTAATATATTATTTAAAAAGTGTTGGCCCACAAGAAAAAACAAAAGGCCAAAAGGTACCTCTTTTACCGTAATGGGCAACCACTTTTAAGACTTTTGCATTCATTTCCATGATTACTACTTTAGCTTTTAGTATTAATATAATAAAAAGTTATCATCACCATTGATATCACTCCACCAGATTCTCCGATCCGGGAGGATTTTTTCAGCGAGATTCGTCGATCCTCGCGTTGCCAGAAATTCGCCATTTTCGGTGGCAACCCAGCTTCGGCCTCTAAGCGACCCATCATTAACGGGATTCGAGGGCCACAAGAAATTCGCTCCGAGCAATTTCTTTTTCGTGAGATTCGAAAATCGCACCTGCCATTTTCATGGCTTCGCTGGCGAACAGAGGCAGCAACATCACCCAATTACCGTCTGCGATGGGTTACGACGGTGAATTCACCGACACCTAACCCCACCACACGGCAGATTTGCTGTCTCAAACCCAACGACAATTAGTTGTGTTGCACGGCGGCAATTCAACCAAACCGGGTCCAACCCGATTCAAATCTCGATTTTTAGATTTCCAGAATTTTGATCCAATCGAAAAATTCCAAGAACATCAAAATCAGATTTTAGTTCAAATTATTGTGATTCCAAATCACAAAATTTCAGATTTTTCCAAATCTTTGTTCCAAACAAATCGGATCTTTCTCTCTCGATTTTCCAGCCCCAAACCTGATTCCAAATTATCAAAATCCAGATTTTTGGCATCAAATCGAGTTATCCAGATTTGATCCATTTTACTCACATCAAATTTGAATAATATTGTGTTAAGTTTGTTGTTTAAAATGAATAATTTGATTGTGATAAAATGGATATGCAAAATCTGAATCGAGGCGAGAGTTGAACTCTCTATCCTTAACACAATATTGCCCCGCTATAGCCCTGCTATTGGTGGTACGGGTTCCTGCAATTTGTGTCCCAAGATACAACGATTTTTCTCGGGATTGAACCACTTCAAAACCGAGACCCACGAACGAAATCCTGTTTCGAACTCTCAATAATAACATAATTCAACTCTTGATTTCATTATTCCCGGAATAACAAAACTCAAAGAATGAATATGAATGAAGAGGAATTGTTATTCGCTCTTAAGAAGATGAATACCCAAGGGGGGTTTTTATAGGGATAAAGAGGGGCATAAGAGTCATTAAACTCACTTTAATGACTCATATTGATATGATCAATGACTCACATGTGATATGATCAATGACTCACATGTGATGTGATCAATGACTCATATAAATCATTAATGACTCACATGTAATGTTAAAATACAGCTCGTACGATCGTGGCCATCGATCGTAATGGGTAGTATCTTTAATTCCTCCTCGTTTAACACGGTTGGATCAGAAGAAATTCACGGTAAACCCACAGATTTCAAACCACAACTTCAGCATTTAATTTCTCATTCGTCCAAACTCGGATTAGAGAAATTCGAAATGCACACGTGTTATTCGAATTTGTTACCGTAAGTACGTCACTCGTACTTTATTTGCATCTGATTTCCAACAGATCAATCATACACTTGCTTCTCAGATTGAAAATTCAGTTTGATTAGCATGAGTATGCTAGAACTCAGATATGTTTCAGACAGCTAATAAATGGTTAAGAAGTGTACATTAATGCAATACAAGAAATGTGCAGAAATTGAGAGGCTTTACCGAGGGAGGAAGAGGAGGAGTGAACTCATTGTCCCTTCTCTGCCAAATAAGCAAAATAAGTATTAGTTTTCCCCACCGTAAAGAAATCCCCCAAAGTTGTCTACTTCAATATTTGCAACCCAAAAATGAGATTATAATCTCCACCCTCGTCATCACCATCACCATAATTTATAAATTGAAAAAAATCTCACCTCTTTCAATTGATAAACTGACGAAACTCATCAATGTTTGGTGAGAAAGTTTTTGGAAGAAATCCTAGACAAGAGAGAGAAAATTTGAGGGAGGCAGGGAGCAATCCGGATTCTCTGTTATACATGTTACACTTCCTCTTAAACGCACAAATGCGTGATAAGTGTAAATACGAGCAATTGGAATATGGAGAGAGAAATCTTGTGTGATTAGTTGTGTTTTTTCATTTTCATGTGAGAAAAATAAAAAAAATATATGGGAGAACGTACTTTTTGATTTTCGTGTGAGAAAAGTAAAAAATATAGGTGTGTTTGGTTGTGTTTTTAAAAATGATTAAAATTTATGAGTATCATGTGTGAAATGATTGAAAAGTAATGATTAGATAAATAGAATTGGATTTGATGTTGAATATTGATGAGAGAGGGATGGTGATGGGTGGATGAGAGAGGAGAGAGAGAGGATGGTGATGGGTGGATGAGAGAGAAAATGTGAAATAAGTGATGTGAAATGTAATTTTAAATAAATGATTGAAATTTCTCGAAAACGTAAATAAGAATGAAAATGAGAATATTTTCAGTTAAAAACAGTATAATGTGTGTATTTCCATTTTTAGATAAAAATGAAAATGAAAAAAGTATAATGAAAACACAAACAAACAAAGCCTTAAAACTTTTGAGAAAATTTTAGGCGGCTCTTAAGATTTCTTTGGCGCCCAAAACTCTTAAAACTTTTTTCTTCTTCTTCTTCTTCTTTTTTTTTTTTTTTTAATTCTAAAAAATAGAATCCAGCTAGTTATTTATATTCCAAAACTCTCTTAAATTATATAGCATTGAATAAACAATCATAGGTATACTATGTTAAAATAAATTATATGTATGTAATAGAAAAAGTAGTTCAATTATTTTCTACTATCTAGAAATCTGAAAATACTCAAATAAAAAAAAATCTAAATAAACTCAACTATTTTTCTTATTATCTTGTTTTTTCTTTTTTTTTTCTTTCTAATTACTTCTGAGTTATGTTCATCCTAATGAAATCTAGAAAGGTTCCTAATTTTACAACTTGAAAGATAGTTGTTCATATGGTTTGACTAGAAAAAGTTTTACTTGTTCAAAAGCTCATCTTTTGCATAAGTTGAAAAAAAAAGTGTTAATTATAAGTTGAGATGAAGTTGTTAAAAGAGCATTAACCATACTATATAAGAACCTCTCTCTTTTTTTTTTTCTTTTTCTTTTTTGGTCTTTTTTAGTTTTTCTTTATCGGTCAAGTCGAGTGAATCGAATCTAGTCAGACTCACGCTCAATTCGGTACTATTCGAACATAGTGAGAGATCTACAAGTAAATTCATTGATATATTTGTTTGTTGTACTGACTGATAGGCTCTAATCGAGCTGGATGAACTGAGCTTGGATCAAGCATAGGGGTGCACATGAGCCGAACTTGACCAAATTGCTCTGCTCGAGCTCGACAAGGTTGAGCAAATGAGCTTGAGCTAGAGCCAGGGTCGAGCTCGAGCCGAATTTTTTTATTAGTTTATATTAATTAAACCCTAAACCCTAAACCTTAAATATAATCATGATAAATATTAAATATATTATTGTTATTATATAGTAACATAGAATATAATATTATATATATAATGCTCCACACCCAAAACAAAAAGAAGGGAGCTACGTCTGAGTTAAACTTAGAGATGGAAGTCTTCTTTCGTTTCTCGACGGTGAAGTAAGACCAAGCTCATGAGACCCATCCCACTTTCTCAGTTTATAAGGAATAACTTCACAACAGCCTAGACAAAAGGTAAGCGTAAGCTTCCCCCTACATTCAAAAAGATAAATAAGATATTTGTTTAACAGGCTCGAACCGGTATAACTGGCTTGAGCTCGGCTTGTTAGAAAGGTCAGTTCAAGCTCGAAAAAACTTGAGCATCAATCGAGCTCAACTCGATGCTCACCCCTAACAACTCAAGCACAATAGGCTTAATATTGTGTGAGCTTGTCGTCAATGAATGCAATGAACTTCGTTGGAGCTTTTCGGCTCTAAGTTTGTGTGAGGGTCAAAATTAATATAAGCTTCAATTCTAGCTTGAGTTGACCCGAAATCTAACATTAAAAAAATCAAGGTTATCAAAAAATTCAAGTATCATTCATGCAAACAGGGACATATATATCCAAGACTATATATTTGGACCTTGGAAAAAAAAGAAGTATATCTTGGGTTTATTAAAAAGAAAAAGATATCAAAGAAAACCACCACATAATTTGAACCCTCCACCCACGCATCGAAGGCTAAAGCGTCATCCATTCCGTTATTCATGAATATGACATTGAAGCCAAAAATCACATTTTTGATTTGTATAACAATAATAATAATAATAAAAAAGTACGTATCACCAAATTGAATATAAAATCTCTAATTCTATTGCTGGAAAAACATTATAGTTCAATAAAATGATATTTTCTTGAAATTTTAAAATTATTTGCATATTTAACTTTCATTTACTCTTTGTATAAATTTGGAATGTAAATATAAAATATATTTATGTGTGTGTGTATATATGTATTTCGTTGCCTATTTATTAAAGTATTCACTACAACAATTTTTACTACCTTTAAGCATTATTAGAAGATTTTTTTTTTTGTTGCCAATTATGGGATTTCGCAACGAGTTGTTTTTGTTGTCTATCTACTGAAGCATTTACAACAACAAATTTTGTTGCCTTTCACCACTTATAGGCAACGAATTATTTCGTTGCCACATTATAAGGTCTTGCAACGAGTTGTGGTTGTTGCCTATAGAATGCTCTTACGCAACAAAATATTTTGCTGCCTTTCACCACTTATACAGAATGAATTATTTCGTTGGCACATTATAAGATTTTGCAACGAGTTGTTGTCGTCGTGTAAAGAATTACTCGTAAGCAACAAAGTATTTTGTTGTCTTTCACTATTTATAGGGGACAAAGTATTTTGTTGCAACATTACAAGGTATTGCAAAGAATTGTTATAGTTGCGCAAAAAAATATTCGTACACAACAAAGTATTTTGTTGCAATTGCTAAAAATTGTTGCAAAATAGACTTTGTGGATTAGGGATAGGGATGGCAACGGGACGGGTATGGGACGGGAAGGGCAGGACTCAGGACCTGTCTCGTTAAAAAAATTTCGGACCCTGACCCGGACCTGTCACAGATCCGGTCATTTTCCGGCCCCGCCCGGACCCGATCATTTCCCGGCGGGTCCGAGTCCTTCCCGTTGGACCCGGCTGATTCTATTTTTTTGACATTTTTTTTAATCTTATTCTCACAAACGCATTTAGAACATATAAAATAAGAAAATTACATCGAATTGATGATTCAATATAAACAAATCCACTACAAGTCATCCGATACTTAAATGCAAAAAAAACAAATACAAAACGAGTTCAAAAAAATAAAGTCAACTCCATACTTGGGTTTACATCATCAAACTAATTCACTAAATCACTAATCACTTATACATTCAATAAACAACCAAATAAATATAAAATAATATTTATTATACTGACTGGTTTGGGTATTGCCTGGATTCATTTCCCGTCCCGGACCCGGCCAGGTCTTGATTTTTGATACTCGTACCCGGATCCTGTCCCATTTATTTGGACTAATACCCGTCCCATACGGAGCGGGTCCGGGACGGGTACTCGTTAGATCCGGTCCCGTTGCCATCCCTAATTAGGGACTTGTTGAAAAATACATTTTAAGCAACAAAACATACTTTTTGTCCTAAAATCATTGTAGGTAAATTGTAATAAGCTATGAAACTTATTTTTTGTTGCCAAAACATCATAATCCGCAACGACAATCATGTCGTGGTTAAAAAAATTGTTGCGGATTTTATCTTTTCTTGTAGTATAAGGTGAAAATTTTGAGTGGTGCATTTGATTCGTTATTGCTGGAGAGCTTCTGCTGCAATAGCAATCTACTATTCTGTTTGAAGAATTTTTGTCACATTTTCTCGAGTTTTCTATGCTTGAATATCCAGTATACCTAGGAAGATACAATGACTATTACCAAAATGCCTATACCTACACCTGCATATAAAAATATAAGAATGAACAACAATTCGATCAAGAAAATGAATCATTACAAATAGGGAAAATTACGCCCACACCCTCTGTAGTTACGCCTAACTATAGATATATCCCCAACTTTTTTTAATTACTGATACCCCATGTAATTTGCAAATGTTTACATCCATCAACTGCCATTAGGAAGAAATTTTGAAAATAGAAAATAAAAGAAATACAAAAAATATTAAATAAATATTTAAAATATCAGAAATATATATATATATATATATATATATATATATATTAGAAAATCTCTAAAACATATAAAAAATATTTAGTTAATATCAAAAATTTTACATTCTTAAGAATATAAAAAAATATTTAGTAAATGATAAAAAGTTATTGAAAAATATAAAGAAAAATTAGTAAATGTTAGAAATTATTATAGTAGATAGAAAAAATAGTTAGTAAATATTAGAGATTATTATAAAAATACTCTAAAATATCCTAAAAATATAAAAACAATTTAGTAAATGTTAGAAAATGTCTAAAAAATGGAAAAAATATTTAGTAAATATTGAAAATGATTATAAAATATTAGAAAATATCTTAAAAATAAAAATTGTTTTTAGTAAATGTTATAAAATATCTTAAAAATATAAATATGTTCATAAATGTTAGATAATATCTAAAAAAAGTATAAACCAAATCTTTAGTAAATATTAGAAAATCTCTGAAAAATGCAAAAAAATATTTACTAAATATTGGAAATTATTATAAAAATATTTTAAAAGTACAAAATTATTTAGTAAAAATTAGAAATATCATAAAAATATTTATTATAGATGTAAAGTATGAAGAAGAAAAAGAACAAATGAAAAATTTAAAAAAAAAAACAAATTTCGAAAAATCTGAAAGAAAAAAAGAAAAAAATTTAAGAAAAACAACTATGAACGTTCATCTTCTTCATCAATCCTCCACCACCCGCCGCCGCTTCCCAATACTGCCGGTTCACATCAACACTCTCCCCCAACCTCGCCTCCCTCTGCGTCTTCTTCCGCCGAACGAGCTCATTGTTCCAAAGTCGAAACAATTCTTCGATCCGATTAGATTCGAACGGATAGCGGTGTGGGTGGCAGAGGGCCGTTGTGCTGAGGATGCATGGTGGTGGCGGTGGTGGTCGGAAGATGAGATGCAGTGGTGAGCGTGAGTCAGTCTTCTTGGTTTTGACAAATTACTAAGACAACAAATCGACAACTCAAAAATTAGAGTTTGAAACTGTAATCTGTTTAGGATGAAGATATGTTAACTTTTAAAATCTCGGACGTTTTAAAATAATTAGGGTGTCACGTACATGTAATTTACCCATAAAATAATTAATGTGAAAATTTGAAGTATCTAGTACGATATAGATAGACAACAACCACCCCTTGGTTTGAGCCATAGAAAGACAACCGCTATCATTCTTCTTTCCATCTCCTTTATATCCTGGTAAACACGAGCACCAAAAATTCCCGGGCAATTCGTGCACTTTCCAATGCAGGGATCTAATGTTTTACACTTGTCAATGTCTAAAAATCAACATGAAACTGATCTCAGAACTAATTATTAAAGCCTGGAAAAAAATATTAAAGAGAAAGTTATAACCCAATACCTTTGCAACCATCAACAAGATATGGGTTGCCTTCAAAACCCGCCTTGCAGACGCATTTATAACCCGACCCGTCTTTGGAGTCCTGAGCTTCACTTGAATCAGCTTTACAAGCATATGTTGAAGCATCTTTCTGGGCCTGACGGGAAGATCCATTTCCGACGGACCAATTAAGAACGACAGACACAGTCTCCCTCTTCTGGAAGTCCTTTAAATCTAAGCTTGAGAAGTTGAAAGCTTCAATTTCAACCACCAAAGCGTAGCTGCAGGGATTGAAATTCCACACGTCTCGATGATCATCCACTGACGTAACACTGGTAGTAAAATCCCTCATGTTAGGAGGAATAGACGGCTAGCAACATCCCGCCCCGGAGCAAGACCCATTAGTGACGCTGCTAAGCCGGTCGCAAAAGGCCAAACACCCTGTACTGTAGTTTTCGCCTTTGTAATTTCTGAGGAAAGCCAAAGCGTCGCACCCCACGGCGGTGAACCTGTTGGCCGGGTCGGAGACCGTGAAGTTGGTTTCCAAGATGGCGCGTGATTTCTGGCTGCCCTCCATCTCGTTGCCTTTGTGGACGTAGCAGTCACGTGCCACCGGGGTCGCCACCTGGAGAGTGTGGTCTTCGAGGGAGATTCCGAGTACTTCAAGGTTGTTGTTTGGTTGTAGGAACAGTTTCGGGGTATTGTATGTTTCGTTGCAGAAGATGGTGTTAGGAATCAACGCGCATGAACGAACTTTAAAGTAAAAGAAAGCAAGAAAACGAGACAACAATTTTACGTGGTTCGGCAATTTGCCTAAGCCCACGGACCTATGCTAGAGAGATTTTATTTCTTTTGAGAGAGAAAAAAAAACGATTACAAGAGATTGAGAGTGTAATGCCCCGAAAGAAAAACCCCACAAGTGTTTCCCGTGTAGCACAATTTGTATCTACAACAAATTGTTTTCTCTAGTATAAACTACACTACACACACTTTGCTCTCTATGTTTTCTCTCGATTTTGGGATGATAGAAATGAAGGAAATTCACTCCTATTTATAGGAGTAATTTCACCTACCAAACAAACTCTTGGTTTCACCTACTAATCAACCTTTTGGTTTCACCTACCAATCAATCTCTTGGTTTCTCCTACCAAACAACATCTTGGTTTCACCTACCAAACAACATCTTGGTTTCACCTACCAATCAACCTTTTGGTTTGTTTCTCCACAAAACCCATCAATCTCCCACTTGGAGACCAAACTCAAAGTTGAAGACACAATCTCTTTTCCCTCCAATTTAATGCACTCTCTCTCTAGCAAAAGTCGACCTCCTCTTCACAGAAACTCGAGGCCCACTGAGGCCATGCAAAGCCTCAGTTTTTCGGTGGTAACCCCTTTTGTCAACATGTCTGCCGGATTCTTTGCACCCAAAATCTTTTTCAATTCCAAAGTCTCATCATCTATCATCTCTCGGATATGATGATACTTCAATTGAATATGTTTCGTCCTTGAATATGTTTTAAAAATTAAGTTGCAATGTTGAGTTTGGACCATTTCCTTTCCAATCAAGAATTGAGGCTTACAATTAAGATTCTTATAATAATTTTAATCATTTTCATTTCATCGTACTTAAAAAAAAACTAAGCTTACCAAGAAAGACAATCACTCAATTAATTATTTTTAAAATTTAAGTTAAAAATGATTGTTCCAACATGAGGTTATCATATAAAAATAATCTCTAAAGATCGATTGATTGAACATTTTATGATAATTATTTTGAGTTTTATTTTATTAATATACGTTTTAAGATGCTCCCACTTTTAAGTAATTCTAGATTGTGATGCTCTCTTGCTCCCGCTCTATGTGACTTAAGTCCTAGTCATTTTGCTATAAGTTAAAAAAGAAAGTGGAATAAAGTGAATCGTTTCTCACACTCCTTTTCTAAATGAATATGAGGCTGGTTCGGTTCAAATTTAAAAATGTTGGGGATAAATTGTATTAATTTTGACATGACTTATAAACAAGAGAAAATTGCCTTCAGACACCCTCACGTTATGGTCATTATCTTGACTAATCCCATAATATCAAAATTTTGAGTTTAGATACATTGCTTATATTTAGATTTGCATGCAATGTCACGTGATTTCGGTGGATATGCTAACTAATTCAATTTCAAATATTAAAATTATTAATTCGTTGATAAATTATAAACCAATGAAATTTTTTCTTAGAAATTAAGGGCTTAATTGGATGGCATATCCATTTTGGAGAATTTTTTTTCATGTCAAAAGTGAGAAAAAAGATTTTTAGGGATAAGAAATGTTGTGTTTGAAATGTGGTTGGATGAGTTTTTTTTAGAGAAAAATATGTAATGATTATGGTTGATGTGATATGTTTTTTAGTGTAAAAGTTTGTTTACATTAATGTTTAAATATAATTTTTCATAAACATATTTTAGTCAAATTCATCGATTTAGTCATAAAAAAATAGGCAAAATGGATCTTATTTTGCTCGTAACGTTATTTTGCATTAGAATATGTAATTAATTTGACTCTCGATGTTGAACAATAGCTGGACCAAACCATTTTAATTGGTGAATAAACTGTCAAATCATAAATAGTAAAAATGTATTTTTTTCTTTTTTTTTCAAGAATTTTTTATAGAAAACTTTGAGATTTTTATTCAAAAAAATTCTCATAAAATGCCAACCAAACGTATTTTTGGGAGAAAAAATATTTTAAAAATATTTTTTTGGAGATGGAGCGTCGATCCAATTAAAGCCTAAACAATTCAAAATTATGAGAAAATAGTATTTGGCCAAATTGCGGTCAATTTGGTCAAATACTGCTTTGCTATATATATATAGATATGTTTTTAGGGAAATTTGGGAAATTAACAATAATATGTGAGGTTTATTTATTTAATTTATTTATATAATCTACTTTACGGGATTCATGGAATTATATTAAAGTAGTGCAAATTATAGTTCAAATTCGTAGCATAAATCAAAATTGTGGTAATAATCGAAAATAATGGGTCATGAACTTGCCGTAGGTTGAGGTTGTTGGAAATCAAGATTGATCTCGAAAATCATATTTGATATGATTTAGATTAAGATTTAAATTAAGAATATAATTAGGGATTGATTGATGATTTGATTTGGAGTGATTCCCCCATCATCATATATTTATTTCACCTATATATGGAGATGATTATTGTAATTCATACTCAAAAGAGAATGAAATTCTTATAGCCCTTTGGGCATTGTTTCGTGGATGTAGGCCAAATGGCCGAACCACGTAATTGTTGTGTTTTCTTCTACTCTCTTCACTTTTACAACCTATCATGAAATTTCAACAGAGGTCACGTTTTGACCAAAACTACATGGGAATGGAAGTCGAGATTTTATTTATTTTTGAATAAAAACATTAAAATAAAATATTGGTCAACAAGTATAATATGAACACATAATACACATATATATATGTTTTGGAACTAAAAAAAATATTAATATTCGTTATAAACATGAGTAATAGTCAACTATATATTTTTATGCAGATGTATTTTACGGAGATAATACCAGCTTTAACTACAACAATTCTCATTTATCATTTATGTTCATTTTCGAACTTAATTGCAATATAATTAATAAAACAGTTAATTATGTTATAGTACGAAAGCACTAACAATTGATTTTTAATCATCATATTGCAAATAATTGATCGGGTGTCTAACTGATTAACAAAAATGATATTTTATTGTTTATATTTTTTTTAATTGCCGGATGATTTAAATATTAATTCCAATCCATCACTATACTATAGTTCAGGAGTTATATTAGGGAAATTATAGCCCACACCCGGCTCGGCCAAATTCATGTGTATTTTTTAAAATAACTTACCAATTATATAATAAGTGTAATACACTCTTCTTGGAAAATACATTTAGGTGCGACCAAGTTGGGTCTGGGCTAGAATTTTCCGTTATTTTGACATGACTTTTTGAAAAAAAAAAAAAAAAGTGAACAAAGGTAGAAAGGTAAGGTTAAAAGAACAAAGGTAAAATGAAAGTCATGTCAAAAAAAAGTGAACAAAGGCGTCACTTTCCTTCTTCAATAATTCTTTTCCTGTCAGGAAAAGGAATTTCATATTCTGAAATTTTGCTTAGCCATTCCACCATAAGGGCTCCATATCATAAATGGTGAAACTTCCTCCATATGTCTTTTTGATAGGCACTTCTGTTGAAATATGGGGCAATTAACTAATCTCAATTATTCAATTGTAATTTATTTGTGCGTCCAAAAAGAATTATAAAAAAAGGGGTAAAATGAGGTTTGCACTTTAAATAAAGATTTTGAATTTTTACTGGCAATTTTGATACACTAAGTTGCAAAAAATGGAAATTTCAATAACAAGTTTCCCTGGAATAAAAATATCCAAAACTTCAATAAAATTAAACAAAAGATTTGAAAGTATTTGAGTTAAATCCTCAAATTAAAGGTTGATTTTCCATCCATATGCATCACTCCCCAAATTGAAGGTTAATATTCCCTCTGTTTCAGTAAAATTCTCAATTTCAAGTCAATTTTCCCTACAAATGACATTTTTTGACTAATTTTGAATTTTCTGGTGAAATTTGTACTGAAATTATCATTTTTTGTAACTTAGTACCCAAAAAATGCACAGACCAATGGGAAATTCTAGCCCGAACCCGGTTCGGCCAATCCAACCTATAGTAATGCGCCAAGTGGAAAATAATTATTTTAATGAAAATATGCAATATTCTTGTAACTCAACCAAACCAAGGTTAAGCTTTCTTCCCCCTCACGTGCCAACTCATTCACTGCTCAGATTTCCCCAAATCTCTCTCGTGAATTGAATGGCGGAAATCACCGGGCTCTTTGCAATTCAAAAAATTCAAATAAAGCTTTCAACCATGAAAATCGGGAGTAGTAATTCATTTTTCTACTACTCTCTGCTCACTGTTTTTCTTATGTGATTAGCAAAGCCAAAGTCTTACAAGAGAGCCACAAGTATGATAGGCGAAATTCTTCATCCCATTCGATGAACGTTCCAGATTTAGTTCTTTGAACAATTCGCTCGGTGAAGATGAATGCCTTTTTGGCTGCGGTATAGAACTTTATTCGTCAAAATTGTGCGGGTTTATGATTTTTTTGTTTTGTTTTTAATCTTTCTGACTGTCGCTCACTGATTAAGTGCTTAAAAAGTGCTAAATACCCTTGCAGTTGCAGGTGGTCCATTATGACCGAGAGCTTGTGAACTAAAATTGATATTTCTCGGCAGTTGAGGTGATGTACCAAGCCAGCAACAAAATCCAATTTTTTTCGCATTTAAGCTCTCAAGGATATGAAGGGATAAGTATGTGCAGAAAGGAGTTATGAAGCTTTTCATAATGGAAGATCAATTATCAACATCAAATTCACTAATTAAAGAGTTTGTGGGTTTCCTTTAATCGACTCTGCCATGTTGTAGCCTTGAGTAAGAATGACGATAATGAAATTGAGAAGAAATAATTTCATATTAGTGTGAATGCAATTGGGGTTCTTTCAGAAATTTATAATTTTTTTTACTTGATCCATTTATCATTTTAGCTCAATATTTAAATTTTCATCTATGTATCCTGGCTTTTAAGTGTCGGAGTTTGAATTGGTCGTCTCTCATTAGTTTTAGCAAAATATTTTTTTAATGTCTATTATTTCTGTTTGAGTATTTGAGATTATTGGAGGTTTTCAATTATTTATAATATTTTTAACTCTAAACTTGTACTTTACCAGCAACCTGTTTGACTAGAAGTGGGCATTGAGTCGGCTCTCGAGCTTAACGAGTCGAGTTTGAGCCAATTGTACATGTAGTCGAGTTTTTCTAACAAGTCAGTTTGAGCCAATTGTACATGTAATCGAGTTTTTCTAACAAGTCGAGTTTGAGCGAATTGTACATGAAGCCGATTTTTTCTAACTAGTCGATTTTGGGTCAATTTTACATGTGTATAAAATGATAATATTTTATTTTATTTAACCGATCGGCTCGAACTCGCTTTGTGTGCACCCCTACGTTTGACCCAATTTTGTAACTTTTTCTTGTTTACGAGTTATGGGCTTCTGGCATTTCCACCACATCAGACTTCACCCAAGGCTTTATTTTGCGTCAGATCAAGTCATTGTTGGGTTTTGGCTCCCTTCCTATGTGGAAAGAGTCCAATTTTGGGGAGGCCCAAATGGTGGCTTTTAAGCCCAAGTGTTTGGCCTTTACTTAGATATTAAAAAGGGTGGAAATATCTAAGGGTTTAAAGAGAGAGAAAGGGTTTAAGGAGAAAAGAAAAGAAAAACCCACAGGTACACAGCAGCAATTTTCTTGGCGCGCAGCAGAGTTCGAACTGTTGTTTGAGGGGGCATTTCTTGTCGGATTTGGCTGAAATTTGGACAGCAGGTTCACAACACATTGTGGTTTATTTTGTCCGGTCAGATTTCCGTTTTATGTTGCCTAGCTCGAGTTATTCAGTTCGAACAGTGGCCTCTGTTTTTGGTGTAATTCTGTTTTTGTTTATCTTGTTTTGTCAAGAGTGATTACTTGCTGTGTTGTTGGGGTTGTGTACCCATTTGGTGATTTGTAACTTGTATTTTGTGACCTCTATTGATTATAGTGGAGCTTTGGTTTGGACCGTTGTGTCCCGTGGTTTTTACTCTTCGATTTGAAGAGGTTTTCCACGTAAAATCTGGTGTCTCATGTGTGATTGTTTGCTATCTATTTCCATACTTGTTATTGACGCTGCGATTGGTTCAATTGGTGTGCTTGTTTGCTTCCTCTTAAGTTCATACAAGTGGGGAGAGAGTTTGATTGTCTAATTGCAATCTTGTTTGTCGCTTTCGTTGCTTGATCTTGTTTTCCTCCCAACAGTCATCTTATGCGCCAAGGAGCCTTTTGATTCTCCTTTGTGTTGAAAAATAAAAGTTTAAATTAAACAACCAGAGTTCAAACAACAAAAGCAACTCACAGCACAATAGGTCCAAAATGCAGAAAATAGATAAAAGCTCACAATGAGTCCTACTAGTATGTCTCTTTCTAGTTCCATTTGATCGTGGCCTTTCGTCCTTGACTCCTTCTTTAGAACACAAATATGACTTTGATCTAATAATTTTGGTCCCATCAATGTAATATTGTTTTCCCTTGCGAACACTGAAACCAACCAAATTAGCGTAATCTTGATACAAAGCATACGCTTCATCCTCACTCTATGCAACATATACTGATAACTGTTTCTCAGTTTCTGCAATATCGGAATCCAAAGGAATCTCATCCCTGTGGACTTCTTCATCTTCAGTGGGACGAGGGCATACAATATCGTCATCCTCACTTTCTAAACATATTATATCCCCGGAATTTTCGATTCCATAACTAGAATTGGGCATGTCTATCAACATAAACATCAAGATGAATAAATATAAGTGATAGACAACAAGAAGAAGAAACTAACTAAGACGCACACACACATATACTCCCTTTGACTATATTCCTTTTGACGTTCTTCATAGCAGTTAGAGATAATTGTAGACCTCGAACAAGAATTCATATCAAATTCAAAAAGTATGCTAAAAAAATATGACTTGCATGAACACTGTGAACAATAAATCAAAATCAGGAAAAAAATTATGAATTTACATAAAAGTAAATTATCCTGTTGCACTAAACAGAATACAATAAAGTATAGCAAAATTGTGAAAATGTCCAAGTTATGGGATGAACAACAGACTTAAGTAGACACAATTATTATCAAGTAAAATTATTATATCAATAAGAATTAGACACAATTCATAATAAAATAAAAATTGTAAGTTTATAATCAGTACATCTATATCAACCAATAAACTCTTGAGTTGATTACAAGCATTATTTATATGCAATATTATTATGACACCTTTTACCGAAAAACTGATTGCTATATTTTCCAAATCCACCATGAGTTTACAAAAAAATTAGATAAAAGTAATTTCATACAAACAATGTTTACCTCTTTCAAATCTTGAAATTCGGTGGAGATTTCCAACAATGGTTGAAATTGGGTGAAGCTATGATTTGTTAAATGAAAAACAAAAGCTCTCGTAGACGATGGACATGGATTCTCCACATATGGAAATTTTTGATTTGCACTTTTTCTCATTTAGGACTGTAAGCTAAAATTTCTCTTCTTTCCAAATCAGAATTTAGCAAAATCAAACAGCAGCGAATTTGAAGAAGGAAAACGTGAGCAGTGAATGAGTTGGCACGTGAGGGGAAAGAAAGCTTAACCATGGTTTGGTTGAGATACAAGAATATTGCATATTTTCATTAAAATAATTATTTTCCACTTGGCGCATTACTATAGGTTGGATTGGCCGAACCGGGTTCGGGCTAGAATTTCCCCAGACGAATTTGATGTACCAAGGTTACAATTTTGCCTTACTATATATGTACATATGATGAATGGTTTCGGGGGTTCATTGAGATAGCAACCCGGATTGTGAGGTTGTAAATATTGCCACCATTAAAGTTAATTAGCTTCAAAACCAGATTCTTCATTATGGGTATATTAATTTTCTCTTAATTTGCCTCAGATGATCGATGATCATAGGAGGATATAAATGACATGAAATCATTTAACGCTTATTTGCTGTCGTAGTGTATAACATTGGGGAAGACAGAACATATTGAAGATCGCCTTTTCTTGGGTGCATGATATTGACAATATTAGAAAGTAGGAAGAAACGTTAGGTGCTCCTGCATAATTGATCCCGTTTTGGCGTTTACTAGTTGGTGCACTATGAAACATTAATTACTGCCATGATACTAAGGTATGGGGTAATTTTATGTCAGACCGAGTTCAATGGTCCGAGTGTGAATACTGTGTCTATCTCTTTCACACAAGTATGCATGGGGACCGCACACAACACACTTTACTGTGTGAGAGATATATACAGTTATACACTAGAACCATTAAACTCGGTCTAGCATAAAACTTTCCAAGGTATGGGTGAGAGTTTATGTAGAATTATTCACTGCGGTGAAAATTTGAATTTTTAATAGATTGAAGTTCATCAACCACAAGTATATGCATTCATATTTGCCAATAAATAGTAATCATTCATATATGGTTGGCGCTTTAGCGCTCTGCAGAGCTCGCTCTCGCAACTTAAGAGCGGGTTACGAGCTTAAATTTCTTAATTCTCACACTATAATTTATGGACCAAAATTTAAGACATAACAAAGACTTTTCACTAATAAATGATACTTCATGTACATTCAATGAAAATTCTTTCACGAATGAAAATAACTAAAAAAGAATTGCCATTAAAACAAGAATTAAAGAGCGAAACTACTAATATAATGTTTTTAGAGATGCAAAAATTAAGTTGCAATGTTGAGTTTGGACCATTTCCTTTCCAATCAAGAATTGAGGCTTACAATTAAGATTCTTATAATAATCATTTTCATTTCATCGTACTTAAAAAAAAACTAAGCTTACCAAGAAAGACAATCACTCAATTAATTATTTTTAAAATTTAAGTTAAAAATGATTGTTCCAACATGAGGCTATCATATAAAAATAATCTCTAAAGATCGGTTGATTGAACATTTTATGATAATTATTTTGAGTTTTATTTTATTAATATACGTTTTAAGATGCTCCCACTTTTAAGTAATTCTAGATTGTGATGCTCTCTTGCTCCCGCTCTATGTGACTTAAGTCCTAGTCATTTTGCTATAAGTTAAAAAAGAAAGTGGAATAAAGTGAATCGTTTCTCACACTCCTTTTCTAAATGAATATGAGGCTGGTTCGGTTCAAATTTAAAAATGTTGGGGATAAATTGTATTAATTTTGACATGACTTATAAACAAGAGAAAATTGCCTTCAGACACCCTCACGTTATGGTTTGTTTCTCCACAAAACCCATCAATCTCCTACTTGGAGACCAAACTCAAAGTTGAAGACACAATCTCTTTTCCCTCCAATTTAATGCACTCTCTCTCTAGCAAAAGTCGACCTCCTCTTCACAGAAACTCGAGGCCCACTGAGGCCATGCAAAGCCTCAGTTTTTCGGTGGTAACCCCTTTTGTCAACATGTCTGCCGGATTCTTTGCACCCAAAATCTTTTTCAATTCCAAAGTCTCATCATCTATCATCTCTCGGATATGATGATACTTCAATTGAATATGTTTCGTCCTTGAGTGAAACACCGGATTCTTTGCCAAACAAATGGCACTTTGACTATCACTATAAAGTGCACAATCGCGTTGCTCCTTGTCAATTTCCCTCAGAAAATTCTTCAACCAAATCATCTCTTTTCCAGCTTCTGAAATAGCTATGTACTCGGCTTCGGTTGTAGAAAGTGCTACACATTTTTGTAGTCTTGACATCTAACTAATTGCTGTGCCACCCAAAGTGTAAATATAGCCCGATGTGCTCTTCCGACCATCTTGATCACCACCTAAGTCAGCATCCACAAAGCCCTCTAAAGTGATACTACTAGCCTTAAAACTCAAACACATATCCGATGTGCCTTTCAAGTACCTTAGTAACCACTTCACTGCTTCCCAATGCTGTAAACCCGGATTAGCAATATATCTACTCACGACTCCCACTGCATGAGCTATATCCGGCCTTGTACACACCATTGCGTACATCAAACTTTCAATAGCAGAGGCATATGGAACCTTTGCCATCTTTTCTCGCTCCTCGTCAGATTTAGGTGATTGCTCCTTGCTTATTTTGAATTGACTCCCCAAAGGAGTGCTTCTAGACTTTGCATCAGTGATAGCAAATCTATCAAGCACCTTATGTATGTACCTTTCCTGAGTCAGCTTGAGGCTCCCACTCGACCTATCTCGAATAATTCTCATCCCGAGAATTGTATTTGCAGCCCCCAAATCCTTCATTTCAAACTCACTCGCCAATTGTTGTTTCAGCCTTTTGATTTCTCCCATATTAGTCCCTACAACTAACATGTCATCGACATACAACAATAAAATAATGTAGCAATCTTTAAATCTTTTAAAATAACAACAGTGATCCATTTGACATCTAGTAAATCCATTACTATCCATGAATGTATCAAACCTTTTGTACCACTGTCTCGGAGCTTGTTTCAGACCATACAAGCTTTTTTCTAGCTTGCATACAAGGTTTTCTTTTCTACTTACCAGAAAACCTTCCGGTTGAGCCATGTATATATCCTCCTCCAAATCCCCATGAAGGAATGCCGTTTTTACATCCAATTGTTCAAGATGTAAATCCTCTGCAGCAACAATGCTCAGAACCATCCTTATAGTAGTTAGCTTGACAACCGGCGAAAATATTTCAGTGTAGTCAATCCCTTCCTTCTGCTGGAACCCTTTGACCACCAACCTCGCCTTGTACCTTTTACTACCATCCAGTTCATCCTTAACCCGGAACACCCATTTGTTCTGCAAAGCTCTTTTCCCCTCCGGTAACTTAGTCAACCTCCAAGTTTTATTTTTTTCAAGCGAGCTCATTTCATCTTTCATGGCTAGCTCCCACTTGAGAGAATCTCCTACACTCATTGCCTCTTTGTACGACTCTGGCTCTCCAGAATCTGTCAGAAGTAAATAGTGTAATGAAGGGGAATACCCCGTGTTTGATTTAGGAGTTCTACTCGATCTCCTCAAGGTAGGTTGTGGAGTCTCTGGATCTTCCTCAATCCTATTCTCAGCTCCATTTCCTGCAACCTCGTCCTCAGTGATCTCTTCCAGTATCGCCTTTGATTTTTCATTATCATCAGTCTCTGCCCTAAGTCTATCCTTGTAAAGCACCTTCTCGTTGAACGTAACATCTTTATGCCTTATGATTTTGTTGTTTTGGTAATCCCAGAACCGGTAGCCAAAACTATCTCGACCATAACCAATAAAAATGCATTTCTGTGTTTTTGGATCCAACTTATCCCTGTCATTTGAACTTAGCAGGACATATGATAAACAACCGAAAATTTTCAAATGCGATAAATTTACCTCCTTTCCAGACCAAACTTCCTCAGGTATTTTGAAGTCCAACGGTACTGAAGGTCCCCGGTTTATGAGGTAAGCCGCCGTGCTTACTGCATCAGCCCAAAAAATCTTTGGCAACCCGGAATAAAGCCTCATGCTCCTAGTTCGTTCATTCAAAGTTCTATTCATCCGCTCTGCAATCCCATTCTGCTGCGGAGTCCCTTGAATGGTCTTGATCATCTTGATCCCATTCTCTGCACAATAGACTTTGAATTCTTGGCTGTCATACTCCCCGCCATTGTCGGACCTCAGACTCTTCAGTTTCAGCCCCGTTTCATTCTCGACTTCTGCCTTCCACTTCCTAAAGGTATTAAACACATCAGACTTATTTTTCAAAAAATAAACCCATACCTTTCTTGTGGAATCATCAATGAAGGTGACATAGTATCTCGACCCTCCAAGCGACTGTACGGGTGCCGGTCCCCATACATCGGTATGCACAAGCTCCAATTTCTCTGCCTTTGAGAGAAACCTTTTTCTGCTTCCCAAGTACACAGTCTTCGCAAAGACCCAATTCAACCGTCTTTGAGATTGGTAGCTTTCCCTTGGATGCCATGATTTTCATTCCCTTCTCACTCATATGCCCAAGTCGCCTATGCCATAGATGCACGTCTTCTGTGGCCTCGACTGCAGCTAACGAGTCCCTATTGATTTCTGTGGTGTACAAAGTCCCCGACTTTTTACCACGAGCCACCACCAAATTTCCTTTGGTGATTTTCCAAGAACCACCACCAAACATTGTGGTGTAACCATCACTATCAATTTGACCCATTGAGATCAAATTCTTCCTCAGCCCCGGGACATGTCTGACATTCTGCAGTTTCAACTGCATCCCCTGTGCCGTCGTTATCGTGACATCTCCCTTACCAATAATTTCTAAGGGTTCATCATCTGCAAGAAATACCTTTCCAATTTTTCCAGAAGTATAATTTGTAAGATAATTTTTACAGGAAGTAGCGTGAAACGACGCACCTGAGTCCAGTACCCATTGGTCAACTGGACTGTCAACACAACAAACCAAAGCATCTCCGACAGCGTCAGTTGTTGCGTTTGCTTGTTGATGTTCTCGGTTGTGATTTTGTCCCGTCTTTTCTGGACAGTCCCTCTTGAAGTGGCCTTTCTTACCGCAGCCCCAGCAATCATCACCCTTGCGCGGTTTTGACTTCCCTCGCCCCTTGGACTTGGATCGACCTTTGCCTTTCTGACCACCCCGTTGAACACTTCTCCCTCTGCTTTCCGCACTCAATGCAGCAGATGTGAGTTCTCCTGATTCTCTCCGGCGAATATCCTCGCTTAGAATCAGATCCCGAATCTCCTCAAGCTTCAACTTTCTTTGGCCAGACGAACTACTCACAGCAGTTACCGTCGCACTCCAACTTTCCGGCAAAGAAGACAATAAAATTAAAGCTTTTACCTCATCCTCAAAATTAATATCAACCGAGCTCAACTGAGTGATGATCACGTTGAACTCGTTGATATGATTGGTCAACAATCCTCCCTCCGTCATCTTCAAGTTGAATAAACGTCTCATCAAGTAGACTTTATTCGATGCGGATGGCTTCTCATACATATTGGATAACGCCTTCATCAACCCGCAGTCGTAGTTTGATCTAGGATGTTAAATTACGTTTCTTGATAACGTCAATCGAATAACACCTAGGGCTTGCCTATCCAATAATTCCCAATCCTCATCTGATATCTTTTCAGGCTTCTTCCCCGACAATGGTTGATGGAGTTTCTTCTGGTAAAGATAATCCTCCATCTGTGTTCGCCAGAATCCGAAATCTTTTCCATCGAACTTGTCTATATTCACTTTTCTATCGTCAGACGCCATTGATTCCGCACAGATCGTTATAACCCGTGCTCTGATACCAGTTGTTAGGAATCAACGCGCATGAACGAACTTTAAAGTAAAAGAAAGCAAGAAAACGAGACAATAATTCTACGTGGTTCGGCAATTTGCCTACGTCCACGGACCTATGCTAGAGAGATTTTATTTCTTTTGAGAGAGAAAAAAAAACGATTACAAGAGATTGAGAGTGTTTTGCCCCGAAAGAAAAACCCCACAAGTGTTTCCCGTGTAGCACAATTTTTATCTTCAACAAATTGTTTTCTCTAGTATAAACTACACTACACACACTTTGCTCTCTATGTTTTCTCTCGATTTTGGGATGATAGAAATGAAGGAAATTCACTCCTATTTATAGGAGTAATTTCACCTACCAAACAAGCTCTTGGTTTCACCTACCAATCAACCTCTTGGTTTCTCCTACCAAACAACCTCTTGGTTTTTCCTACCAAACAACATCTTGGTTTCACCTACCAAACAACATCTTGGTTTCACCTACCAATCAACCTTTTGGTTTGTTTCTCCACAAAACCCATCAGATGGACTAGGCCAGTTTCATTGAGATAGTAGCCCAGATTCAGGCCGAATGGAAACGGAACGACGACGTTTCCGCAGGTAGTGGGACAATTATTGTTTGGCTGGGAAATGGTTTTGTGGCTGTGATAATATATTGACACCATATTGACCCTAATTAAACTTAATTACTCCTAATAGCTACGATTACTCTATTCGTACTCCTAATGAAATGAAGAACTTACAGAATTTCTCTGAGTGTTTGATGATGCCCTTTATTTCTTCCTCTTTTCACTTATATATTCTCCACTCCTTTTTTCGGTTTCTTTGCAACCCCCACGTTCTTTTCTGCTACCGGAACGCTACCAACTCCTCCTTCAAATTTCTTGATTTGGCGCTCATTTTCTTGTATCGGGTTGATTCTGGATTTTTGGACTTTTTCTTTCTCTTGTTCTGTTGGGCTTCTGATCTAACCCACTGTCTTTTCGAATATTTAGATGTTCCCATTTTGGACCTCTTTAAACCCAGACCCATCCGATTTTATCAGTCATCCATTATAGGCCTATTCGAACATAAGCCCAATTTGATTTTAATTTAGGTGTAAACAACTACATGAAATGACAACACATAAAGTTTTGTGATCGAGAAAACTCTCAGAAAACTCAAGAACGGAGTCGGGTCCAGGTCCGGACATTAATGGATCTAGAGTCTAGACCAAAAGTTTGGCCAATGTCCACCCATTGCCAATCTAGGTCATACAAATTTTTTTGTACAACAACGTGGGCAAAAGAAACTAAGGAGTCTAGAGTCTAACTGCGAGATCCTCAGGTGGAGAATCCCAAACAAGCCCCTGATCCGTCGAGCTTTGTCCAATCCTTGCAAGCGCATCCGCGCACCCGTTCCTTTCACTAAACACATGTCTGAACTCACAACTCCAAGGGTTATGAATGAGTTTCCTACAATCAAGAATAACACCTCCAAGGGGGTGAGCTTCCACTTTTCCATTAGAAACTAAATTCCACACAACTTCCGTATCCACTTCCACAATAATATTCCTCCGCCTTCGGAGCGACAAATGAACAATGAATCTATTGTGATGAACGGGTGAATATTTATAGATGTCATGTGTACTGGCCAATTTTGAGAATGTCATGTGAGCTGCTCTTATGTTGCCACACGGTCGAAATAGACGGGCACCAAAATACTGCATCAAATCGACTCGACTATAATCGCACAATCTTTACCAAACATTCCAGAGAGTATTTCGTGGTAAAATCTTTGTGAATCCTACAGCCTTTACCAAACATTGATCATGTCACCTTTTCACCAAGGTCTTTTGCCATGCCTTCGTTTCTTCTTTCCCAAAAGCTGATGGTACCATACTAAATTACTAAATACATCACTTTTTTGGATGCATCTCGCTATTACAGAACTTGATAATTCAATTAAGAAAATCTACAATATTTCATTAAGTAAAACTAGATGCAAAATTTGCATAGAGTAAAGAACACGAAAAATTAAACGAAACAAAAAAGTACTTTATTGAACATTAGAGAACTACTTGCTCGGAAGGGGGTATACGTTATACAATAGTACAACTTCTTGGAAAGGAAAATAAAAAAGAGAAAAAAAAAAAGGAAAATTTTATCGGGGCAATGGAATATCAGCAAGATCCTCTCTATACGGAACAGTTTGCAATTCGATCCCTCCATCTCCAACTGCATTCCCATTCTCCATTCGCGTTTGGGCAATCGGGTCGAACTTTGTCGGGTCGATGAATGTCACAACCTTATCTTTTCTAAACATGAGATAAACCACTGATAGTATATAGATTGCCATTAATGGAAATACTATGATCCCGATGAACACATTCCCGACTCTTGGCAAGTCGTTGTGGATTAGCCAATCGACAAATGCCGTGCTCAAGTAGTAGATGTTGATGCCTATGATTCCTAGCCCTAATATCCACGACACCACGATAATCTACTTGCAATAAATTTGATTTGGTCAATTAATTTTCTCACGAGTGTAATAATATATTAAGTAATAGTCTAGTGAACATGAACCGTTTGATCGTCCTATCTCATTCGAGATTTTGAGTGATCCAACGCTTCAAATTATCCGGGATAAACACTTACATATATTGAGTTCGTGTGAGGTCCCATCTTGGTGGAGCTACTGCTGAATTTGAGAAGTGGGATTAGGGAAAATGGAAGTTCAAAAGATAGAATCATCTGCAAAAGCCATAAAAAAGGAGTTTTTTCATCAATTAAATGTGTATTTATAGTTTGAATTGAAATAAAATTTCAAATAAGTATATATCAACAAAATAATAGTACAAACCGATGCGATGATGATTAGTCGACCAGCTCCCGAAGATCCTCCGATGATTGAAACAATTAAACTAGGTGTTATGGCAATGCACCTTGTCATCAAATTTCTGAGCCATTTTCTCATCTTGAGATCCAAGAAGCCCTATTATCATAGAATGGATAAAATAAATTAATACCTATGATACATTTTTAACTACAAAGATTCACCTCGAAATTCAGAGTCCTGATATAACTACAAGTATTGTAAATTAAAGTTGAAATGAAAAATATTTGTTTAGTACCTGCATAATAAATTGACCTGCATAAGTGCCTGTAATAGTGGAGCTTTGGCCTGATGCTAGCAACGCAATGGCATAAACAGTAGAACTTGATCTCCCCAAAACATTCTGAAATAATGCATATAATTAAGAATATCTTTTAGAAAATTAATTAATACATTTTATTAATCTTCATTTTATTTTTTTAAACAATTTGGATGTATTTCATAGACATTGAACCTTGAGAAGGAAAGAGGCAGAATTAAGTGTTAAATCACTGCAACGAACTGCGTTATCTTTTGATATATCATCGGCTAAGCAAATGGTCCCGGACACAGAAATAACTGCAACATTTATCAGAAAGGCTACAAAAAGTGCGAATCCACTCTCAATCAAGAAGTATCGACGTGCATCCTGAAATTAAATAAAAAAAATTAAATTAGTTTGTAATTAAAAATGATAATTACATAGAATCTTCTTGTTAGAATCACTACATATCTTGAATTCAACTATAAGAAAATGAAAAAGAACCTTTATCACGGTTTATTTGCACATTAATTTCCATCCCTTACAATTGTTATTGTTGACTATTTGAGCCTATTTGTGTGTTCAAATTATAATGCAAAATGGACTTCTACGACACATTAATTAAAAGTTCATTAACATCTTCAAGGTATATCTGTGTCTAAGATATTTTTATATATAGCTTTACGTTACGAGTCTATATGTTAGGCCGGTTATAACTATATCGTTCTAGGGTTGACTATTGATATACTTATTCTCTCCTAGATAAAATAGGATTCAGAATTGTGGTGTGTCCATACTACATTTATGTATGTAACTAACACACGACCATTCTCGTTCACAAAAAATTAAGTACATGATTTTACTTACATTAGTTCCACGGACCGAATTTGGTATCTTCCGGGAGAGCACTAGAGCAGAATGGAGAAAGAGATTATGCCTGTATGAAAAATTAAAATTAAGATTGAAGTCAAATTTATTAGAACAAATTTTTCAAATGAAAAAACGAAAACAGGTCGATGATGTAAAAATGTGCTTACGGCATAACTAGGGCACCGAGCAGTGCAATGGCATCACCTGTAGCACCTTGACCACTTAGCTTAGGAATGAACATTCCTTTCATTACATCTACTGCCGGAGGCTTCACATAGCTTAATTCCCCAAAAAAACATGCTGCCATAACGAATACTAACATTGCTATTAAAAATTCCAGCTTTCTCACCTGCTCAATTATAATTTTTGGGAAAATCAGCCAAAATTTTAAAAAATAAATTATCAAAAAATTGATATGTAAAAGAATAGATATTTTTTTCTTTAAGAGAGAGAGCTATTTTGAATAACAACTATTTGTTTTAATTAAGTGTATGATGATCAATATAGTTAAGGTGCAAGATATATATATATATATATATATATATTAATAGGGCTCTAATTTTGATTATTATAATTGGATGATTGCAGAGGAAATGTTTGATATAGTGGTATAAAAAAGGTTCAAAATGCTTATGGATCATTTAGTATTTTGATGGGTACTATGCGTATAATACATATAATCACCGTCATATACGTACATACGTACTGGTATTGGTCAACTAAACTATTAATTCATTTAAACTTTGAATAATAAAAAATATAGTAAGATGTCAACTACTATTTTAAGGTAATAGAATATTTGAGTACATTAATGAAATAATTAATAATTATTAGAGAGTATTTACGCCATATTTCTGCAGTCCGAGCAAGAGAAGAGTACTAAAACCCGTGAGAAGAACCCCCACCCAAACTGGGAGGTGGAACAATATGTTTAGGGCAAACGCCGTCCCAATCACTGTCACAAATAAATTCAATTTAATTAATTACTACAAATTTTTTACTTATAATTAATAAATATACGTACATGTTATTAACGTTACATTGGGACCTTCGATTTTAGTGATATAAAAAATAAAAGATAATATATGTTACGAGTATAGAGTACTAAGCATTAATTGAATGGCCACCTTTACTTGAAAATGAAAAAAAAAAAAGTAGATTTTTACTGTTCATGATTTGACAGTTCACTCATCGACTAAAATGGCTTTTTCCGAGCTGAGTTTTACTAAAATATGTTTAAGAAAAATTATATCTAAACAACAATCCAAACAAATTTTTTTCAACAAAAAACATATCACATCAACCATAATTATTACATGTTTTTTTATAAAAGAAAAACTTAAGAAAACACTCTTTTAACACCACATTTTTATCGCTAAAAATATTTTTCCTCACTTTTGTCATGATTTTTTTTCCCGAAATGAATATGCCATCCAATTTTTTTCCAAAAAACTAGTCCCAACGGTCTGTTATGTGCGTGAAGCTCACTCACGCATTTTCCATCAAAAAGTTGATGGACAAGATCAAATCACAACATTTTTTATCCCTTGGATTATTTTACAACCCGGTAAAGATTGGGACTAATATTGCAATGGCATATATCCTACATACCAATATTGCATTTCTCCCTATATTATAATATTATTTGTAGAAATAACTAATATTTTGAATTTTTGAAGTCAAGTAAGCCATAAGTTTGAAATCTCCTCCTCCAATTTTCCCATGAACTCTCTAGCCCTTCTCAAGTCAGGAAAATAATCTTCAATCACCTTTCCTTCAAACTCTTCCAGAAGAGTATTTATAATTTTTCCATAAAACACAAGAAACCCTCACAGTCACATGTTTGTTGGCTTGGGTCGTAATATACTTTAAGTGTTCAATTTAGCCTGTAGATACTTTTTACCTACATCATACGAGTATAATTTAATTGAGACGATTTCAAATTGTTAGTTATCTTTTTGGTAGATTTGTCTTATTAATTATACTTAAAAGCTAAAAATAATGAAATTTTAAATTCAAGCCGTCTCGGGCTTGGCTTGACGAGCCTTGAGTATAAAAGCTCGTTTGGTATCAAGAGTGTGAACCTAAGCAGGTTCGGTGGATTCCACTTGATTGACAGTTGTAATTATATTATTTGTAGTCTAATATATATATATATATATAGGGTCAAGATCGAATACATACCCTCTTTTAGATAAGATCTAAGACCCAATATACACCATTGGATACATTAAATCCAACAGTCCAAAAAATAAGAAATAAACAGGCTGGAAAAAATGGAAAATAGGGATTAGGGGTATAATGGATAAAATGGCAAAATTATACATCACCCATTTACCAAAAAGAACGGCAATCATCTCCTGCAATCTTTCAAAAACTGATACCCACGAACTCAGCCATTTATTATCACAATCTCAGCCCGAGATTAACGCATTCAATTTATAGAATAGTATTAACCTCAGATTTCGTTCGATTATCACAAAAAAATAATTCTGAAACCCACATGTTCTGAAATTCTGAAACCCACGAAAAAATTCTGAAAATCGAGATTGCAAACCCAGAATCTGAAAAGATTGAATTCCACATATTTTCGCTTACATCATTGTTATTTGCTTTGATTTTTTATTTTTGAATGTTATGTTATTTCTGTATATTGATTAATTAGTAAACTATAATGGTGATATACCATATATTGTGATTTGAACACATTATATAGCTCATTATATTAAATTATACATCGTATTATATTACATTATACAGTTCATACAATAGGGATATACAACATGTGATTGTGCTCTTTTCAACAGTCAGTTGAATATATTATACAACATTTTGTACTACATTATACAGTATATTATAACCTATTATACAGTATCATATAAGCCATTATACAGTGAGTCCAATAGCTAATTAATCAATTATATAATAGTTAATAATCAAATATACGGTAACTATAAACAAGGTAAAGTACGAAAATAATGAAAATAAATAAAAATAAAAATAAAAATCCGACTGAAAACACAAAAACGCGAAAAAATCTATTAAAACGATGAAATTTGGACCCGGTAGGGTGGTGCTCAGCATACTTATGATAAGTATCTGAATTGTTTTTAAAACGACGTTTCCTACAAGATTGAACTAGAGTTTGAGACCAAATTCCAAAAACAGTTTTTGCAATGTATAATGGTTTATGTTGTAGTGTATAATGGTTTGCGTTGTAGTGTATAATAATGAATCTAATCTATAATCTGTTATACATATAGTTGTGTATAAAATTCACAGTGTATAATGGTTTGTATTGTAGTGTATAATGGTTTGTATTGTAGTGTATAATGGTTTGTTCTATTGAGTGTATATATGAATATAATCTATAATGTGTAATACAACTCATTTTTTCTATATAGTTGGGTATAAATTCACGTGTAAATGGTTTGTATTGTAGGATATTAATAATGAATCTAATTAAAATCTGTTATACCATTCTATATAGTGTGTATACAAATTAAAAGTGTATAATGGTTTGTATGGTCGTGTAGAATAATGAATCTAATCTATACTTGTTTATCCATTATATATAGTTGTGTATAAAATTTCACAGTGTATAATGGTTTGTATTGTAGATAAATGAATCTAATCTAAAATCTGTTA